>DWLI01001801.1:0-14522 GCA_018249915.1 Cecropterus dorantes dorantes | reverse complement strand
CCGAATATGTATATAACTCAATATCGCCCAAAATGTCGCTTAAACCAAATAGCCTTTCACCCCTCGATATAAAATACATTATTTAATATCCGCCCTGATATTTATTTACCAGGCAATATAAGGATAATCCGGCCACTAATCTTAATTGCTTCTTTGTCGGATGCAAAGTTGTCCGGATTTTGAAAAGATTGGGACAATTAGTTCCATGTTTCTCATGATTCCATCAATTTTTAAAGAGGATAAGCTAAAATCTATCAGAATTATGTAAAAAAAAACCTGTATGTTTTAGTACCCTACTGAGAACGTATTTGTACTATTTCTATAAATAAGTATATTATATATTTTTTGGTTATATTTACAACAAGTGTTACAATTTATAAATTGACAAAATGCAAATTATAAATTGCAATTGTAGATGTAAATTTTATTCATCATAATATATTTAGAGAAGATAATTTGGTTATTTTCTAAAATTAACAAACACAAAAAGTGTGAAGGACCTTAACTTTTACTTGACGACCATATAATTATTCGTCACATTGATACCGAAGTAACACCACAACCGCCAGGTGATGGAACCAGTGTAGTTCGAGCGGGGAAGTACTACCGCCACATCTATTTCTAGCTTGAAGCAGTTCTTGCTTGGGGTGGAAGGGTGTGGTTGCCGGCTCACTTCTGAGGCGACCATCGTAGTCATCGGGAGTGGCAACGCATCTGTTTTAGATTGAACACCAGTTCTATATGAAGTTGCTTACAGATGTCGATGGGCAGTAGTAACCACTTACCATCAAGTAGACTGCACGCTCGTTTGCTAAGTCATTCTATTAAAAAAATAAATCCTAAGAGAATTATTATGACGCAGTATTATTATCCTATTTCAAGCTTATAAATCTTAAATATTGAAATAACTAAATTATCCATAATTTTTAAGAGTTTCGTATTAAAATTAAATTACAGATAACTATTTAGAAATAATTCCATTAGTATCATCATTGAAATAAAAATATGGGCTTAAAATGTACCAACGTTTTAAGCACTTTGTTTTAATTATGCCCAAAATAAATCATATAAAACAAAATAATCAGAAGGAGCTTGAAAGTACTTACGTATGAAAGTATATACGTAATATAACAAAATATTTGATATATATTTATGTAGGTCGAAAGCGATACCAAAAACGCATCCTAAAATGCCTACATTTTATTCGTATGCGTAATCTATTTTCTTTTACATTCTATGATCGTAATACTTAAGCTTCGTTATTTTTTCCGGGAGTTAAATGTTTTCTTCATTCAGCTTTAGCAGTTTAAAAATGTAACTGTATTTTAAAACAATTACGAAAATTCATTTCATTTCAGCTTCACGCTAAACCATTTTTTAAAAGCTACTGTTGTATTATTGCACTTCTTCAAAAGATTTTTAATTGTCGAGTATATTTAGTCACCTCGATGAGAAATTATCAATTAGTATAGTCATGAAATTATGGACTGGTCAATACCTGGTTGATATTTTTTATGGTGGTAGAATTCTTTGTGGTTCGACTACGAAAGCACCACCGCCACATCTATTTCTGCTAATTAACAGCAGTATTAAGCGCTGCTGTGTATTGGTTTGAAGGGTGTGGTAAGGAAGGCATACTTATCCAAGGCGTTCCAACCTAGTCCTCAGAAGTAGCAACGGTTTTTTAGCTTACTCTGATCTTATTTAGAGTGGATCTTCTTGCAGCATCAAATCTGGAACTAACGTTATATTTGCCTTTAAGTGACCTTAAGAAACGGTGTTTACCTAAGTCCTCTGATACAAACAATCCGTGCCTAATAAAACTGATCCTTCCATGCTTCCCATCCATGAAATAACATCCAGATATAGAAAGTGTATTTGCGAAAGTATATTAATATTTGTGATGTTTAGGGATGTGTCAAGGAGTATTTTCATTTATCCGTTCAGGGGATTAATATAGCCAGATTTTACAACAAAGATATATTATTAACCTAAAAAACATTTTGCTCTGAAACGTGTTAAGAAACTAGAATCAACAATTATGTTTAGGGATAATTTTGAGAACGAAAATGACCGAATTCTAAATTTCTGCAAATACTTGGAAACAACTAATAACGTATCATATCGTCTAACAAATTAAAAGACACGTTTTTTGGTAGAAAGGATACTTGTAAATACTACATCCCTATAATAACCGCGCGTTATAAAAACTGCCTAAAATGTGTGTTCGTATTTTGTTATTTCACAACATGTAAATTTCATATTACTTCTATTATCAGCTTGCGATCAATTAAATAAAAATGTATTTATAGTCTACTTTTTACACTATTGCGTTGGAGGGAAGGTTTTCGAGCGTATGTATATATGTACCTATGTATGCACGAGTATGTACGTATGTATGTTTGTATGTATGTTCATTTTTTGGGAACGCTGTACAGCCCATACGGCTAGACGGGTTGTAACGTATGACATTAAAGCAGTCGGGTTTTTTGTGACGACCCGCGTGGCGGAGTGATCACCATACCAGTCTGACAAGCAGTGGGTTCGATTCCCGGCCAGACTGACATCTGAATGGCGAATTTAGATTTCTGTTCTGGGTCTAGCTGTTTGTGTATTTGTCTTTGTATGTCCATGGCACCCGCGACACAGGAGAAAATCCTAGTGCGGGGCTATAAGTATAGAAAGCGAGCGTGCGTGATTTAATGTTTTAACGATGTTACTAGTTGATTAGATTGGAGTAGCAAACGAGCATGCAATCCATCGTTTGGTTTCCAATCCAATTATTCTATAAATTTTTAAAACCGTTAGTGAGCGAATTTGGTACGACTATATAAGGGCAGTCCCTTTTTCTAAGTATTCGCTATAGGATTGTCAATATTATCATTTGCTTATTTATACTTACTTTATACTTCTTTGATATTCCTCGCCATGTCTCTTATCGCAAATATCGCGAACTCAAAAGGATTCCTTTACTAGTCTTTTTTATAAATATACATGTTTTATATATAAGGGGTAATTTTTTATTGACACTATATTGATGTTTAAGTGTACCAGTCTATCCTAGGCCAGCATGGTGCAGTAAAGTAGTAAAGTAAAGTAAAGTAGTAAAGTAGTAAACTGCAGTAAAGTAGTCACGAAATACACAAAGTAAGGTCACGAAAAACAGGCAGGTAAAACAACAAAAATAGAATATTAGAATGTAAAACAAAATATTGTTTGACACTGGAGACACCACGCACCTATATCTACCAAATAAAAGCGCTGATGTTTATTTTATCTTGTACTCCTCGCAAATAAGCATGCGGTTCGCCTCATGATAAATAGTGCCGCCAAAGAACATCTGTGAGCAACTTCATATAGAACAGGGATTCTACTTACCTAAATCGATTACAGATACATTCCCAGTCCCGTGGACAATGGTTTTTTGCCTCATATATGAGTAAACCGGAAACCACACTCTTTCATCAAAACGCAAAACCGCTTCACGCTAGAAATAGGTACCCCCCGGCAGAATTACACTGTTTCTACCACCTCGTGTATTTACTTTTGATGGCGTGCTAAAGAAAATATTACTACTTATTCATTATATACTATTTATTCATTCTGTATGTTCAAGACTATCAAGTCAAAGTATCGAATTATAGAGATATGAGATTTTAGTGAAGATCTTAGCGCTGTGTCTTCCTTACAAAAGCGTCTCTATTCGGTCCCTGTTATTTCGTTATTAATGAAGATTACAAAGCACTAGTTACATAAGTGCAAACATTCTTCATAAGTACCGAAATAACAACAAACTCATTAATAATAAAATTACGAAATAACATTTTCGTAAGTATTATTGTTATCTCAGTTAATAGATTAAAGTCTGTGGTTGATTTATTAAAATAATGTCCCTCTAATTAGACTGCGATGAAAGTATCAGCTGTGTTTATTTTATTTCCAAATCTACTTAGCTCTGATTAGCGCCAGGCGGGGGAGGCATTATAAATAGAAAACACCAGGCGTTTTCATTTTGGGCGGAAGATTAATAAAACCTTTTTTGTTCAGTTCTTTGTTACGTAATTACTCTAAATTATTAATCTAAAAATTAATAAAAAGACATACCCACAGACTGAAGTTTACCTAAAAATTAGAAGTAGTACGAAAACGATTATTGTCGTTCTTGAACCGTCACGTCTTCTTTGTAACTTAATCTAAGAACTACAGTTAAGTCGCCTCCGTAAGAACTAGTTAAGAAGCCTCTACTTTAATCTAGACTTCAGTGCAAAGACTATGAAATGAAAATATACTTTTATCTCCGCAGTCGGATTAAAAATACAACCTTCCAATTGCTATTTATGATTTTTATTTTGTAAAGTCAATGTAGCAAACTTCCACTCCGCCCAATGGTAAATGATCATACCACCCATAGACATCTGTAACTAACTCTAAATGGCACACATATTATATTTGAAGCCAATCAAGTAGATCTTGGCAACTACAGTTATTGAAAGTGATAGAACGAGTAAGGTTTGACCGGGAAGGTACCACCGCCACACCGATTTCCAGTGAAGCAGTTTTTGCTTGACTATTTCAGAGCTGCAACGTATATGTTTCAGATTTCTATGGGCGGCAGTGATCGTTTACCACTGATAGTTTTTAAGGTAGTAGAACCAGTGTAGTTCGATCGGGGAGGTACCATCCCCACACCTATTTCAAGCGTGAAGCAGTTCTTGCCTTTCGGTGAAAAGTTGTGGTTGCCGGCTCAGTTACACTCGTGTATTAAGTCTTCGTTCTCGGAAGTAGCAATGCAGCGATCGACTTCAGATAGAACCCCTGTTATAAAATAAGTTGCTTACAAATGTCCATGAGCGGTAGTCATGACTTATCATTAGGTTGACTGGACTGTATGCTCGTTTACTACATCAGACTGTTAAAAAAACCAACAATATTAAGATATTTCTATGCTCTTTAAATGTGCGCATCACAAGTTGAACCTCCCTTATGGAGCTGTGAGTTTCCAAAGCGTTTATGTAAGCACATTACAAGTTCAAAGGTTCCCATCTTTTCCATTATGAATTCCGTTGACGACTCTGAACAGCTCTGAATATCTGTACAGCGACTTGTAATTAGAAATTCCGAATGTTGTCTGTATGTTCCAACTTGTTCGGAACTCCCGGCAGATGTTTTCAGGTCAACTTTTGATGCTAATGTAAAAGTTTTAAGATGAAGTAATAAGGATAAATGGCTTAAAATAGGAGGAGGAGTATTTAAATTAAGACTGATTTGGACACTGAAAAATGGAAAAGCTTCCTTGGCCAAGTTCCGGGTTCAAATGCCTGCTGGCTGCATATTGTTGAAGGGAATTTATTGCATAATTTATAACAATTTCAAATTTCCGTTATTTATACTATTTTTCACAATTTACGATCTGGCTTTAGTCCAAATACTAATGTACTCGTATAACAGACTAATGTGGTGACCTCTCTTCCATATGTGTCTTCTCTCAGATTGTTAGTTTCAGGCCGTAGTACACAGCGCTGATCAATGCGAATTGGTAGACTACACACACCTTTGAGAACTTTTTAAAGAACTCTCAGGCGTGTAGGTTTCCTCACGATGTTTTCCTTCGCCGTAAAACAGTGATAATTAAGTTTTAATGCGCGTTTAATTTTAGTAAAATCTGTGGTGTGTGCCTGGGATTCGAACCTCGGACCCTCGATTGAGAAGCCGAGTTTCAACCATTGAAGTTGCAAACGACGACGCACGCAAAGACGAATACACAAACACCCAAACACAGAACAGAAATCTAAATTTATCACTCAGATGTCTATCTGGCTGGGAATTGAAGTTGCAAACGAGCATGCCCACCTGATGGTTAATGGTCACTGCCGCTCATGGACATCTGTGAATAAATTCATATAGATCAAGGATTCTATATGACTTATTTGTTACTACTCTTCAGGACTAAGGTGGTCTCATGTAAAAGTTAGTCGGCAACAAGCCCATTCAAGGAAAAGGAACAGAACTACTTCTCGCTAGAAATAGGTATGGTTGTAGTATCATCCCGCTCAAACCATATTCATTCCTCCACCTGGCAATTTTTTTATACCATGGAAATAGCAAACGAGCATGCAGCCCACATGATGGTAAGTGGCTACTGCCGCCCATGGACATCTGTAATCAACCCTAGGTAAGATCAGAGTCTCACCTAAGGTTAGCCATAGATGCGTTGCTACCCCTGTGAACTAAGATGGAATGCCTCGAAAAGTATGACCACACCCTTCAGACCAGAACACATTTTATTGCTTTTATTGTTATATCACTAAAGCCTTTATCTCGTTTTTTATTTGTAATTCTCCTCAACTATTTATACGATTAGTATTACTTAGTACTATTAGTGTTACTTAGTACATTCTGTCTTCTCTGCGAATCTCAATTGACTGGTAAAATACTTTGTAACATTAAGTCAACATTTGCGCCATTATTTATTGTTTTTTTTTAATGTTTACAGCTGAAAAGACATTTTATTTTAAACAAAATTATGTTATTATGCTTAAACTTAAACTAAAATAAATATGTACGAGTTTATTTTTTGTTTAATAAAACGATAACGATATTTAATAAAACCTATATTAGATGCGCCTCGGTTTCACATGCGTTTAAAATAGATATGTCATTATAATTTGAAAGAACTTTCATAGAGTGGACAGCTTTAGAGAATTAAAGACTGAGTCTTACCTCAAGATACGTATTAAAATGAATTTTCAATACTTTAAATCAGTAGTTTTGGTTTGATACCATTTCAAACTCTGACGTGTAAACCAAAAGTCGACCAAAAATCTCAGCCTCCGAACTATTTCTTTGCAAATAAATATATGCAGTGGTGCGTACCTGGGATTCGAACCTCGAACCGTCGGTTGATAGGCCGAGTTTAAACCATTAGGCTATCACTGCTCTTATGTTGCAATGGTGAGCACGTGGAACTTTCTTTTTTTTTATTTTCCATTCCATTTTTATCATATGTATTAGACAAATCATATCATATTAATCTGAAATGAAATGAAATGTCTTTATTTAGTATAGGCCTACGAGGAAAGTTTATTATAAAAGCGTATACATTGACCCATAAAAGAATTGTTAATTTTGTGAAGACGAGTAACATACACAGAGGAATCGTGTTTATTCCTAGTATTTATATCGTGCGTGTCACATCGTCAAGTAAACTTATTAATAATTTTCTAAACATACATTAAATTTTCGTATATAAAATGGGATACATAATCTGTTATACGTATAAGATAATAAGATTGTACATAAGTTTATAGTTTCTACTTATAGCTACTTAAAGGTTCTTAATGATCCTTACGGCCTGCCACAGTTAATAATTATCTGGTTTAGACAGATAAAGAAATCAATAATTACGGAATAATACATAAATACCCACCAAGATAAATTTATCTTACGTACTATATTTATATATGTAGGTAATAAATAGCCTTCCTTAATCCTTCTTCAAACTTCCGTGAAGTCTTGGCGATAAATGCAAGTATCTAAAAAAACTCAACACATATAGCATAAATGTAGATCATATCATGTCATGTCATGTTATGCACGTCATCGCACTCCACGGGACATCACGTCACGTCGCGTCACGTCACCACACTTTACACCACGTCACGTCGCGTCATGTCACTTCAGGTTATGTCACATCACATCATAGGTATAGGTATAAATGTGTGATTTTTTGTGTATATGTTATATATACATTTAAAATGAATTTTAATCCTTCAAACCAATTAAGCCACAACTCAAACAAACCAAGTAAGCCTAAGAAATACATAATTATATCCGTGAATTTACTCGAAAGAAATAAATTGTTACAAATTTTACACATATATGTACGAGTATACTTGCTTCTCTCAATTGTAATACACAGTAATTAACATGTCCGTATTGTATTCCAGAATTACGTAACCGCGACCGTCATTAACCAAAACCTACTAGCCAATCAGTTAACCAATTCGTCTAACCCAACTTTCCTACCAAGTTGAAACAATATGTCATTCTGCAGTCCCGAAACTCCCAACTAACATAGGCTCTATTCAACTACTTGGGGTTCTTAAACAACGTACGTTTTGTAAAGACCCAATCGCTTTTGAATTTGATTAATAAAGTTTACCTTCTACTTTCAATGTTCTTAAGTAACACTGCACCAAATTTTGCGCCAATTTCGGTTAATCTTTTAATGGCGCGATGAGTTTCGTTTTTGTGTTTTTGTATGTATATACAGTTTGAAAACGTATAAGTATAGCGGCTTTTTCATATAATTGAACCTATGGATAAGGCAGATGGACTATCTGTTGGAAAGTAGTCACCGACTCCTATGGATACTTGCGACCTTATCTGCGAAGATCCGACAAAAAATCAGCAGAATTGTCAGTCTTGTTTGTATAATACATTTTTTTTAACAATTTGTTTTTTATATAGCAATTAAAACTAGCTCCAGTATGTTATGTTATACTAACACTAAATTATTGTCTTTTGAACAAACTTCACGTTATTCATAGATGTCATTCCCCAAAAGCCCTCAAACTTCGCTTACACGATCCCCTCACAAAATCTAGTGCTATAGTTAGGGTTGCCACCATAACATATAGTATTGTACTATATTTCGGGTCTGTGTACCATATGCTATTGTAAAAATAAAACTACAAGAATAGTCTTGCAGCGTTTAATATAGGTTTTCGACAGCGAAATCTTACAAACAAATTCATCAGTTTCGAATCCAAAGTGTACGAACGCGTCTTTACATTAATTTTAATAGAAGTATGACACTTAAAGTTTTTAAATAAATAAATAAAATTATCATGCTTCTATATCATCATCATCATTCAATTGTCAAAATGTTTGTAAAACGATAAATAAATAAATATAGTTCTACAAACATTTTAATAATTTAATGAGGTAGCATTAAAGAGACTACATAAGTTTTTTTTTTTAAATAAAGACAAGAACAATAAAGAGAAAATACAAAAATGCAAGAAAATATAGATTTTTTAAAAAATAACTAACAAGTATATTTTCTTCTACAGATAAGGTGTTGTCTATAAAATACTATATGTTTTAAATGTGTACTGTATTTCTATAGGTAACTTTTTTTTATGGATGGTAAGTGGCTACTGCCGCCCATAGACATATGTAATCAATTGTAGATAAAATCAAAATCTCACCTCAGATTAGCCACAGATTCATTGCACCCCTAAGGGCTAAGATGGAATGCCACGGATAAGTATGTCTCCCTTCAGACCAGAACACAGCAGCGCATAACACTGCTGTTATAAGGCAGAAATAGGTGTGGTAGTGGTGCTTCCGGAGTCGAACCACAAAGAGTTCTACCACCTTCGAAACATATTATATATTTGTCGACGAAATATTGACAACCCTAGCTGTAGTAAACATCCAGCTAACTATGTGACTCGAGCCCACAAGTTACACAAAAGATTTCAAGTTTCAGCTCAAATTCCAAGTTTCAAAGTTCTTCACGTCTGCACTGAAACTTGCCTAAGAACATATAGAATTGAGTACGTCAGAATTGGCTGTTGATATTTAATTTTCATGGACGAATATTTAACAGGATAAGTTTAAGTTACTGGTATAACGTTTGAACTATTTATCTTTTAGAATCAGAAGCGGAACGTCATTTACTAGGACGAACCAATGCCAGTTGGGAAAATCTACAATATTTCTTAATAACAGCCGTTTTAAGCGCTGCTGTGTTCTGGTCTCAAGGGTATGGCAAGAGAGACATACTTATCCAAAGCGTTCCTTCTTAATCCTCAGGAGTAGCAACGCATCTGCAGCCAACGTTAGGAATGACTGATCTTATCTGGGATTGATTACAGATCCATGCACGGCAGTGGCCACTTACCATCAGGTGAATTGCATGTTTGTTACTGAAACGCTAAGTGCATTTCCATGGTGCATGCATATGCATAATTGCATGGAATTTGCACTTGAATATTTTGCCACTAGTGAACAAAGATCTTAATATAAATAACCAAGTACATAAAATCATACAGGCTAATTACCTAATTAGACATACCACCTAATTTCATTAATTCGAAAGTTAAAATTCATTATGGTTATTCTAAAAGATAATCATAATGAATTTTAACTTTCGAATGTATGGCATTTGTATGAAAGCAATATTAGATTGAATCAGTTAGCCCTTAAGTGGATGAAACGGTACTTAGTAGCGCCGCGCTTAAAACTTGGAGCTCTCGAATAATGGCAACGAATAATCGAATTTTAACCAATTCTCATGGACGGCTGTTGGGTACTACCACGCCAGTGTAACAAGGCCCCTCATCCTCTCTGTGTTCAATGAGTTTCTAACAGCGTAATAGATACAAAGAGGCCCATCTTCCTGGTTGAACCTCAGTCAGGCCTCTCTGAAAGGGTCTAACAGAATAAAATGCACTTAGCGTAGTGACTGTTTTGTTCAAAGGGTCCTCTTGACAAAGAAACAAGATTATTTCGCACGATAGATGTGAGGACAGATTTCAGTTGCTTCCTTTTGATACGCGAGCTTTTAATGGTGATAAAGTGTTTGAGGGTCATCGAGGATAGTTCTTATTGAAATATCTGGGGTCCTGTTACGGGTTCCAGGAAAAGGGAACTCACAGTATCGATAAGTATCCCAATCATGACATATATTTCTTTATATATACTTTATATATATATAGGGAGCTTCGAGTCGCTAACTGGCAAAAAGTATCCGATGATCGCGTCAGATGGAAAACTCTCATATCGGAGACCAAGACCCGCCTTAGGGCGTTGAGCCAACGGAATAAGAATATTTAAATATACTTGTATAATATAAATAAGTAGTAGACAAGCTACGTCAGCTGATGATAGGTGGCCGCAAACCATAGACTTGTTAACCGCAAATAGGATTAAAGTCTAATCTGAGGTTTACTCCAAGAAGACGTGCTGCTCATGACTGCATCACTATCTTGGTTTATTTATTTCTTTATCAGATTGAAACATTACATCTGTAAGGGGCATTAATTACGTGAGGCATTCAAGGGAGCGAGGGGTGGCCAAATATGACGTACTTTTTTTTGCAAAATAAAAAATAAAAAATAATTAATTAAATATATTTATTTTCTAAAATGTATTATACCATGTGCATGTGAGCGGGTAATCACGCTCTTTCACCGAAACAAAAGAACTGCTGAATAGGTGTGACAGTGGTACCCCGGTCGTAGTACACTGGATTTTCCATATGTCCAATACAATTCTTTAATTAACTCCTACAACATTAGCTACATTACAGTTGGCTATTCCAGGTCAACATCAAATACTGGTCCATAAAGTATTCCAACATCTGAAATAATAAGTAAACAATGTTCCACTCCACTACGTAAGAAGCCGAATTAAGAACATTTATCACAAAAATCTTAGACACTCTGACAGCATGTTAAGCTTGAATAAATTATTTTTTCTCTCTTCTTGACTTTGTTTAGCAAAGTTCACAGTTCGTTCGCATTGCAAATTAATGAAATCCTTCGGAATTATTATAACATCACCTGACGCTCCTGTCCAATCAGATTCCCGTGAAAAATGGTATCTACCTTTAATATCAAACTTTTCCCGATGATAAATGAAGGCGTTATAAAGGAAGAATTAGAAAAAGCGAATTTGAGTGACTTGTCCCACTTTCGTATAGTAAATGAGAAGCGTTCATAATTTTTTTATAATTAAAATATTCCAACTGATGGTAAGTGAACATTACCGCCTATTAGTCTCCGACCAAACGGCTTTGACTGAAATGGGCATGGCCAAAGTTTTGGTGGTAGCCGAATGTTTCTAGAAAGTGAAAAAATTAACAAACTTTGACAAATGTATAACGCCACGATTGAACTGGTAAAGCGCAACAGTAAGCGCACACGTAGTGGACTTGCTTTGGCAGTTGTGTTTGAAACTCACATTATTTCGAAATGTTATTGTTGACAAGTTGCAAAGTAATTATATTCAGCTCTAGAAGTTGTTTAAACATAATCAACATTATCATTCATATACAGAAGTTATTCGAAGTATATTATTCACTTTTAGACAATTTGGAACCGATTTTTTATTGGTATTTAAACAGATAGCGCATTAATCGACTTCGATTTCGGTTCTGCCAAAAATCGACCTTCGGTCGGACACTACCATCTATGGACATTTGTAACCATCACCATGGAACATTGGTTATATCGGAACTCTGAAGGCAATACCGAATGTTGCCATTTCTGAAGATTCAGATCACCTCATATGAAAGTGAGCTGGCAAACACACCCTTCCACCGAAATGCAAGAACTGCTTCTCCCTAAAAATAAATTTTGAGGTGGTACCTCTTCGGTCAAACCGTACTCGTTCTACTACACTGTAAATATGTAAGAACTAGACAAAATAAAATTCATTTGTCATTTCATTCATTTAATGAATTATTTTGTTAATAATTGATGAATTATTAACAAAATAAAATTCATTTGTCATTTCATTAAATGAATAAAATGACAAATGAATTTTATTTTGTTGTCATGTATGCATTTAAACACTCGTACATTTTAATTATCGTTTCTCTACCATCGTGATTATCTTACTGTTTAATTTTGTCTCGATCGAATGTACTCGTTTATCGCGCACGTTCAAACAAGCGCCTCATGATTGAAGACCCCGAATACTGAATTCATAAAGATGTTTGATCTTTGATTGAAGCAGAATTGATTTGTAGTACATTGACTTTATTCGAATCAAAAATTTTCTTATAAATGGAATTTGAAGACTGAAGCTTTATTTTATTGATCATTTTATGTAGACACAAGTATATCGTTATGAGCGTTAAAATTCAAACCTTAAAATAAGTTAAACGTTATAATAAAACAGATACCAAAATATTTTGATCATACATTTAATAATAGCGAAAGGATACTGCGGTCTGACTACCCATCGCAAAACCTAAACGCCTTAAGCTAGAACCATAAAATTTAGACAATAGTCAATTTTATTATGTAGACTCCGAGTAAGAAAGGATTTGTATATTACATGTGTAGCTTTTTTTAATTCAATCAGCAAACGAGCATGCAGCCCATCTTATGGTAAGTGGCTACTGCCGCCCATGGACATCTGTAATCAACCCTAGGTAAGATCAAAGTCCCACCCAATATTAGCCACAGATACGTTACTACCCCTGAGGACTAAGATCAAATGCTTCGGAAATTATGTCTCCCTTCCCACACCCTTCAGACCAGAACGCTGCTTTTAGGCAGAAGTAGGTGTGACAATGGTGCTTCTGGAGTCGACCTACAAAGAGTTCTACCACCTTTTAACTACTCTCTCTTGCTACTCTCGAGGACTACGTTCGCCTTATATATGAGTCAGTCACTGCGACAACTTTTAATTTACTTTAACAAGATAAGAATATTAACTCATTAAAACTTAACAACAGTTAATATTTCTACAAGTTAAGAAAACATGAGAAAATGTAAGCCGAACCAAAGAAACTTACAAATTAGGTGCTTGAAAATTCTTAATAACGGTATGTTTGCTGAGTTACATAGCTTAGCCTGCGGCTTTGTTGACTCTATTTTCAAACTAGTAGTAAATTTTAGAGTACAAACGGAATCTTATTACTGAGAGTCAGCTCTCCGTCTGTCTGTCACCAGGCTGTATCTCGTAAACCGTGATAAACAGTTGAAATTATCACAAATTATTTATTTCTGTTGCGATTAGGCAACAAATACTAAAAACAGAGTTAAATAAATATTTAAGGGAAATTTTAGTATCTTTTTATAGATAAGTGGTGCCTCGCGGTTTTACTCGCTAGTACATAAGAAAAAAAACAAATAAACATAGCGTGATGTTATATAGCCTACTAAAATCCAAATTTTCAAGTCACTAACTTCAATGGCGTAGAACTATCATATAAAAGTTTTTCACCCTTGTCGGAGTGGAATTTCCATAAAATCCTCTCTTAGTGCTCCTCTACACTTCCTAAGGAATCGTCATACTAAATTTCAACTTTCAACGCTCAGTAGTTTCGGCTGTGCGTTGTCTATCAGTCAGTCACTCAGTAACGTAAGAGTTTTATATATATGGACGGTATTGAAGCCTTCGTGTTCGACTCGCGCTTGGTCTGTTCTTTTATCTAATTTGCATAGTGATTTTTCATCCCATTGTTAGCGTTTTTGTGTTGTGTTATTATTGAATCCAAGCAGCTATATGCCAAACCACGTTTAACAGACAACGGTACAGACGTTATTTTATATATATGTTACCGGAAATGTACGAAATCTAGGAATTGTATACAACTCCTAGGAAGAGTATACAATTCAGGAGCTCTTTAGGAAATGTGTAAAATATTGTTTTAAAAATCATTTTATACATACATATATATCCTGGGAAATGTAATAATATAATAATTCCAGTATCATATTAAGAAATGTAGAAAAAATATCAAAAAATAAAAACCGATTGCAATGTTGGTTTCTTAC
>DWLI01001800.1:0-14526 GCA_018249915.1 Cecropterus dorantes dorantes | reverse complement strand
ATTATCTAAAATCAAAATAGGGAGTTTAGGTGCTAACGGTACTAAGACGAGGGCGGGGCGTGAGGCGGGGCCGGGAAGGGAAACCGCATTCCTTCCGTTCGTCTAGTTAGCTTGGATGAGTAGTACATTGTGTTCATAACGATCTTGTCTACCCGTGTGATCAAAAGCAATGGTGCTTGGTTTAGTACTCAATCAGACAAATATCTGTACAATGAATTGCTCTAAGTTTGTGTGTCTTTGTGTATTCATGGAACTCAATATACAGAACAAATCAGCCGGTGCTATGAGTGTAGAAAACATTATTATGAATTACGCAATGTACTTAATTTATTTAAACTGCATTGTCCATCAATTGAGTGACATTTGCTGATAAATGATGATTTATCTTAAAAATTGTTTTGATGATAGATAAATTGTAATAATAACAATCTTATTGAGGCATATACCTGTTTTTTTCTTAATGATTATAACTTAAAATTGTATTGAGCTAAATATCTTAGACTACAATGTGTTCCCTACTAACAAACAACTAACTAACTAACTAACACTTCATTACATATATCACACAGTGAGAACGAAAGAGATCAAACTCAAATTGCGTTATATATTGGAAACTAGTTCTGAAAAGCTCGTCAAACAAAATTAAAAGCAATCATCTATGGAATTAAAAAGTGACAGTTTTGTGCTAAATAAATAGAAACATAAATGTTATGTCTCATTAATAACCGCGCAATTTTGTTATTTCACAAACTGAAAATTTCGCATTAGGTCACTTTTATTCTGCCTATGCAATATATGTACACCTCTATGTATAGTACAAGTGTCAAATTAAAAACGCTTTCTATAATCATGGCCCAGCAATAGGATTTTTTCCTGTGTTATTGGTACCATGGACACACAAAGACGAATACACAAACACCCAAATCAACGTCATGATTCATATGTCTGTCTGGACGGGGCTCATATCAAAACCCATTACGTAACAGACCGGTATGGTGACCGCTCAACCACTCGAGTCGTCATATAAATTACCTGAACATCAGTCTTCGACTTAGATTGCTGTATAGGACATGTGGACATGTTAAACTTAATGTGCATCCTTGGTGGTTCATCTCCAACAACTTTGTAATCTTTCTGTTTAGTCTCCTTAAACAGTTTCTTGGGTCTTTTCTGTGGGGGGTGGTACTCCTGACTCTGTTCTGCTATCTGGTCCATGGCATCTTTGATCTCCCCGACCACAACATGGTGCTGGTTCAACTCATTCTCTATGTGCCGTAGCTTGGATTCAAATGATGACCATTTATTCTGTGGGAAACAAAAATATGGACAATCATTAAAGGGTAATAAATCGGTTAATGTGAACAGTAAGAATCATTGTTCTCTTGTTCATTAAGCAAAGTTTTTTTTTTATATATGTGTTATGTTGATAGAACTGTAATATTTTCACATATGATTAGTCACGAAGTTCAGAGTGTCATTTAGGATAACATTTCATTTTAAAAGTAGAGAATGCTTGAAATCTATGAAATCAACAAAAACATCCAAATTTATTTTTATTTTATTTTTTTTTATTTATTAGTTCTTGTACACGATAACAATACAGTAATCATACATTTAGAAATACACTGTACAATATGGATGGAATATTATAATATGGACCATTAAAAAATTTTGTAAGATTTAGTTTAACTAGTAATTTTTATTATTATATAGGAGAAAATCCTAGTGCGGGGCTATGAGTGCTCATAGCCCCGCATTAGGATTTTCTCCTGTGACGAGGGTACCATGGACACAAAAGACAAATACACAAACACCCAGACACAGAACAGAAATTTAAATCATTCAGAAGTCAGTCTGGCCGGGAATCGAATCCGGTACCCACTGCGTGTCAGACCGATAAGGTGACATTTGCAAAACAGAGACCTTTAAAGCTAAAGTTTTTTGGCCTTAAGGTTATGTTTATAACAATAAATAGTACGAAATTACATTTCAGAGAGAAATGAACATATGTGAAAGTAAATAAAATCTCATATAACGGTGCTTAAGCTCTAACACCGCAGATCTCAAAATTACCAAATGTACAGGAGAGCAAAAAAACTGAATGCTTTAGCTATTTTTACTTTGTCAGAGCACTGCCTGTCACCTCTTTTAGTATGAAATGACACTGACTTACGCATAGTTTTCACCGTATATATTGGCTGAGTGGATATACGCCGTGTTCTTTTTTCTCAAATAACTCGCTGTGATTGTCTAAAATTCTTTATTTTTATAGGCCATGCGTCTTTTAATTCTCTATCGAATGATATGCATAACTCAAAATGGCCATTTTTCGAGTTATGTGGTGTAGAACTTAAGCGACGATAAAACTATTTATTCAGTTTATTGTTTTTTATAACAACAAATATAGATGTCAACATGATAGTATCAGACACTTTAAAACTATACAATTGATCAGATCCACATGTAATCCTTTAATATAATTAGTAATGTAATACAAAGTCTACTTACATCATCAAGTTCAACCATCGCTGGCTTGATGCTCGGCAACTTGAAGCTTAAGTCCGTCATCACGTACAGAATTAATATGAACACAACAATGCATGTTGCCCAAAAAAATGTTGACAACCGTCTTATCCTCATGTTGTACTAGAAATTCTGAATGGAAACAGAAAATACATTCAAGTAATATTTAATTTACATAATAAAATAAAAGTACTACAGGTCTGTACATCACATATAAAAAAATAGCAATATTAATTCTTATATTTATTTGATTTTTGTCTATTTGTTGAAATTACTGCATTTAATTTTAGTGATTGATAAAATATAGTATTTAGTATTTATATCTTTCCAATTCCTCAACTTTAACGAAATTTATTACATTTTAAAATTGTGGTATTTTAATTATGCGGATGAAACTGCGGGGCATAGCTAGGTGCTAATAAAATTTAACAGCTAATTTCCATGAAATAAGAAAAATAAACAGTTATAAGAAACACTAAATAATTATGCCACAATAGAAATCACTAATTATTTTCAAGTACTGTTCCACATATACTGCATTATTATAACGAGGTCAAATACACAATATACGAAATATTTAAAAAAAAAAGCTAACTTCAGCGAAACACCGGCGAACCTCTACCTCTACATTCACATACTACACTTACACAACTATAAAAATCTTTAATTGCCACTTATTAATGTTTATAGCAGCCTGTGCATTCAATAATATAATCTTCCTTATACATAGTGGTGGTATAATTGGGGAAATTATTATCTGCTAATCAGTATAAAAAATTATATGATAATAATTGAAGAATTCAACAAACAATAAAACAAAGTTGCGACGTTTTGACTTAAAAACGATTTGACAATTGACGATGTTGACATCTCCATTTTCCATAGATTACACATGGCTACAAAAGTATATAGAATCATATGAAAGCAATTACATAAAAAATATAGACATTATTTCTTAGTTTAAACTATGATGATAAGATAAGCGAAGATGGTAAAATCTTAGAATATGATGTAGTTTAATCTTAAAATACCATGTTACAATTTTTAGAGAATGTATCCGACTTGGCAGGATCTTATCGATTTTCAAAATTATCTGATACCAAACGTCAAACTCAATTTCTAAACGTCAAATTGTGTGTGAAAGATGGCGTCTAAGGAATCTCTTGATGTGAGTATAAATTTTTATATTAGAAACGTATGTTATTTTATCTTATCTTGACTGTAGACTGATTATATTGCGAAATCGATTGATTGTAGACATGAAGCGAAGTTAGGAGTGCGTATATTACAATTACAAATTGTATAAAGGCTTAAAAGGCCACGCCCTGAGACACTGTTGGAAAAGTATATCAATTTTTTAAAAGAATTAGCAGTTATTTTGAATGAAACTGGTTAAAGTATAATATTCACTCGTCTGTTATATTCTTATTTTTTTCGGACACTATCAAGAAACGTTGAAACGCGTTTTAAAATCGATAAAATCACGCAAACATTTAAAGTTTGACGCGGCTTATTCGACTGCGGCATATCGATTCAAATTTGAATACCCCAAAATACAACAACATTAAATGTATAGAAACAGCATCGAAGCACCTTTATTAATATATGAATCTAATATGTCTATTTATCGATTGGGTGTCTGGTAGATTCGTAATAGTGATCTGGTTTTATTGAATTCTGTACAAGTCTAGTACTTATAGTATTAGTAAGTACATGAACTTTATAAACACCCTTTATTACACCTTTCTTTTGTCTTTCTTGTACTTACCGTATAATTTAGTTCTAATTAGTCAGAATTTTTATTCTTATTAGTTACCAAAAAATACTTTTATTGCACTTATTATTGAATAATCTGTTTGAGTCTCTAAAAAAATATATAATATGAATGAAGCTGTAGGGTACTTTACTTGTCATTTATTTGAGCTTTGATTATGTAACCTTATGTAACTATGTATGGTAGATAATGAAATAGGCCACATACTGCTCTTAAAATTTGAATTCCTAAATAAAATTACATTTAACACATCCATATCCATCATGTAGATTTATATCATGACATTTTGCTGATTTACATTGTTTTTTAAATTTTAGGTAACAAAGAACATACATTCAATCCTTTTTTTAGTACAACCACTAATTAGCTGGGAATGCTTTTTTTTGTGAATCTGTCTTTATATTTTATGGCAATTTGAATAAATTTTCTACATGACTAATGCGCTTCAATTTCATTATTTTTGTTAATTTGATTGTTATATTTTTTTTAAATTTAAATTGATTCGTCTATAATTACAAAACCAAATTAAATGGTACCTAGTAATTAAGAGGAAAATTAAAAGTACATAACAGTGATAAAAATTTAAATTAGAGGAAAATGTAGATATAAATAAAATCTATAAATACTATATCTAATTTTCCTTAAATTAAGAATGTTATCATTGTTATTTAGTTTTATTTATTGAATTCAATGCAATAATACAAATACTTTACATAACATACCCGCGTGGCGGAGCGGTCACCATACCGGTCTGACGCACAGTGGGTTCCGGGTTCGTTTCCCGGCCAGACAGACATCTGAATGATAAATTTAGATTTCTGTTCTGGGTCTGGGTGTTCGTTTTTGTGTGTCCAAGGCACCCGCACCACAGGAGAAAATCCTAATGCGGGACTATGAGTGTAGAAAGCGTGTTTTGTTTTTTTTTTATTTTTTAATATAATTTATATTTGTTAAATGACAATAGTAATTATAAGAAGGGGTAATTTTGAATTACCCTATTATTTTAAACCTATATCAGAATAGGGTGGTATTATTCTGCCCTTCTATATTTGAAACTTTTCCTGCCAAAATGTATACTATTGATATTAAACAATGAAAATAACATATTTTTTTCAAAGAATTTAAAACTGGCCTATGACTGACATATGATGATCCACATAGCCCAGCGGTCCCCAAATTGGCCTGATACGCAGTGGGTTCTGGGTTCTATCCTTAGCCAGTCAGACATCTGAATGATGAATTTGGATTTCTGTTCTGGCTCTGAGTGTTTTTATATTCATCTATGTGTGTGTCCATGACACCTACAACACAGGAAAAAATACTAGTGTGGGGAAATGTGCGTTTATTTTAAGTTAATACGGAAACCATTACGTTTTATACACATATACAATATAGTACTCTAAACATATTTTTTTAAAAGCCTTGTCCTATTAGTCACTACTCAACATTATTATATATCTTGATTGAATTTGTGGTTATTATAAACTGTAAACAGTCTAGTGTGTGGTTTTTAATGTCAATTACTAATAACATTTATTGCTCATGTAGTTATAAGTATATGTATTAAATTACAATTTTCTGCTCCGTTGAGATCTTTCAAAATATACTATTTCTAAATAGATTACATGGTATTGCCATTATTTGTTCATATCCTATTTATAGCCATACACCATAGTTCATAGCCTAATACACCCTGTATTAGACTTTTAAAAGCAATACTGTTTGGGTTCTTCTTGAAACTCTGAGCTATTGCTTCTCTAGAGTTCATATCAACGTAGCTGGATGAAGATCCATCGAGTTAGCAACAAAAATGTATCAAAAATAAATCAAATTTTGTAGATATTATTCCATTTTGTTCAGCCAGTATGTGGTTCTGCTCATGGATATATATTTCTACTAGGTGTGCTACGCGGTTTCACCCGCTATTAAATAAGAAAAAACAAATAAACATAGCGTGATGTTATATAACTTATAGCATTTCTTAATAAATGGACTATGCTATACAAAAAAAAATTAAATTCGAACTAGTAGTTCCTGAGATTAGCCCATTCAACCAAACAAACTCTACTGCTTCATAATATTAGTATAGATAATGTAATAGTAATAACGGAGCATGCAGTCCACCTACGTAAGTAAGTAGTCGTACGTAAGACGGTAGTAAGTAGTCACTGCCGCCCATGGTACAGATTTCTGTCATCATGGTACAGATCAACCAAAGATAAAATCAGTCTTACCCGAGGTTGGCCACAGGTGATTGGCTATCTCTGAGGACTAAGAACGTTTTGGATATAAACTCGTATGTTTCCCTTACTGCATCTTTCACACCAGAACAGCAGTACCCAGTACTAGTTATGGTGGTGTTGTGCCTCAGGTATCGAACTAGAAAATGTTCTACCACTTTTAATTGATACATATATTTAAAAATCGCATTTATTAAAAAAAGAAAAATAATTCTAATGCAGCCTTGCGTTGGTGTTTAGCGCGGTTCGATAACGGCCAGTGCGCCAATTGAACGCATCCGCATTTGAGTCAGAGGACACAGCATGCTCCAAGACGAACTCATCTCTGCCCAAGGTTACCGTAGGAAAAATACTCCACGGGCCGCCCATACCGCCTGTGGTTTATCGCTTGGATCTAGGGTTGGCGGCGTATCGTTTTCCAAACACTTCCTGAACATCTAGATCGGTTCCTGTTTCCTGGAGCGGCAGATGACAATTATAAACATCGTTCAAGGAAAATATTAAATTATTTTGCATGGACATGCATCTGATAGTAGGTGATCTAAAACTAAATACTCCAGAAAATCTCTATCTCCAGAAAACTGAGTTTGACCGTTTTGTGTTCGTTTCAATCACATCTATCAAAGACGTATCTACAGAAGCGGTACTCTGCTGCTGTAAGGCACAAATTAAGAGTGGCGGTAATGCCGCCTCAAAAGAAAGAAACTAACAACCACTATTATTTTCTATTGGTGTGTTTTTGTCAAAGCTCAGAACCAAGTAACTTACACCATTTTGCTGCTCAATGTGAAAAAATGGTAACTTACTCATGGTTTACTTGATCAACCTTTTAAAGATGATGGAATCCTTTGTGGTTGCACACTACGTCCACATCCGTTTTTTCCTATTAACAGTAGTTTCATGCGCATTTATTTCCTGGTTTGAAGAGTAAAGCGAGACATACTTATCCGAGGCGTTCTTTAGTGTTCAGGGTAGAAACGCGTCTGTGGCCAACTTCTTGATTACAGATGTTCATGGGCGGCTATAGACTTGCCATCAGGTGGTTTGCAAAGTCGTTTGCTAAGTCGAAATTATGAAAAAAAGAACATAAATTTTATTTTTTTGCTCATGATAATATACTCATTACTGTAATACCTATAATAGAATCAGTTAAAGGGACTAAATAAAAAATCTGATATTTCCCTGGCATCAGACAGCCCTACCTATCTGGTCTTCCTGATCGTAACCTGGACTAATTGGTAATATTTTTCATATTACATTATATATTATACATATAATGTTCTTTTTAAGTACCATCGCGATAGTAATTTATATAACGATCCATGAAGGGATAAAAATCTAATAAAATTTCTAGACGTTTGACTGGTTGGTAGGAGTGCCTTATGTAACAGCTGTCTTCGATCTAAAACAATCTGCCCATAAAACTGGCGTAGCAATAGCGAGGTTCAATCTTTCATGATACTGCTTCGACATGATTTCAATCGATACGGCACAATTGCTATGTGAATGGTTGTGACCTTACCGGCCCATCCCGACTTTTGTATATTTCACATAATACGCATGATTGTGGAACCAATTGAATAATAATCAATGAGTCAATTTTATCAACATCAGCGTTGATATATTTATATTATTTATCTGTCTCTAGTACCCGTGGTTCTATCCACGTCTTTGGCTCATCTACTATGTATCTATCAGTCTCTGGTACACTCCTTGCTCTTTTTACGTCTGTGGTCACGTTATTTTGGAAAGTATAATTTGTCTGACCATATGCGTTTATTTTTCGTGAGATTTTTATATGAGTTTCGTTGCCAATAAAGGTTGCCATTTCTCAGATTAGACAGTTAAGTCCTGGTTCAAAATTAACGAATCACAAACAGAATATATATATGTTTGATAGTAATGTTGCGTTTTTAATTCGAATGACAAGTTTAGCACTTAGTAGTTTTATTTCTTTTTCTTATATCGCTTTTAACTTTTTTAATAAACATTTGATCTTGATCTTTGGTCTGATAAACTGATTTTTATAGTTTTCTTTAAGCTAATTTAATCGTACTATGTATCGCTGCTTTGCACGTGTAACAGCACGATTCAAAACTTATTCATTTTAATTCTAAATATAGTTTTATCTTTAGTATACTATTTTAGAAATGAAAACTTGGTGCTCAAACTCCACCGCGGGTAATTGTTAATTTTTAATTTTTTTTATTTTAATTTTATTCATTAAAAAGATGAAAACAAAAAGCATTGTTTGATTTTTACCTGGTTCTTGTGTAATATTAGCGTTTTTGTGATATGTTATTATTAATGCGAAGCAGTGATATGTTTATATAGTTTCGGTTGGAAAAGTTGAGCCAGACCTGTAAGATGAATTTCTGCAGTGACAAGCGGCACCATTTTTTAAAGGTTTTAGTAAACCTTTGTAGCAAATCTTATAGTTAGGATATGAGTATAGTTTATATTAATGACGCGCGAGTTTGATCTAAAACAAATTTATATTTTTGCGCAATTGACATTTAATAGCTTAAAACTTGAACTGGTATTTCAAAAAATAAGCTAAAAATAATTTTAAGTTTGTTGCAACCTGTAGATAATACCAAATAGTCTGGGCTTATGTAACAGTTATGTAACTAAAGGGGTTTGAAATTCTGGCAGGTTTACGATACTATCAAAGTTTTAGCTTTAAACTTTTCAACCACAGATTTAGAACAAAGATAGCGTGACCTGAAGCAAGAATTGAAAAAACTTTGTTGCTAACCTACTGACTTCAGTTCGATCGATACTTTAAACATGGAATTCCTCATAATATAAAAATGAGGTACTAAAATATAAAAATGAGGTGGTGTGTGTCTATACCTATGTCTGTTTGTTAATTAATCACGCAAGAACCACTGGTCCGATGTACATAAAATTTTGCATAGATGTGGCTTATTTACTTGGTCAACCTATAGACTACTTTTGATTTCGATATTCTGCGCTATTTAAATATGGTGGCCATTTTTGTCCCGTAGCGAAGCACGGGTAGGCACTTCAGCTAATGCGGAATAAAGTGAATATTGAAATAGATACAGGAATTCTCGAAGGTATCACTAATCGTGGGTGAACGAAGGTTAGAGCCATTTGCAGTTCTAGCAATATATCTTGCTTGCAATCGTCTGACAGGTCGTCTACGGCGAGCTAAGGTACGCTGACGCAAGTGGTCGCACTTCCCGTAGGATGTCGGGAATGAGAGCGTGTCCTCGTATCACTGGACGTGCTACCGTGGGTGGCAACTAGGCCAGCGTTTCTTAAACTTATGTGGACCCCACTTGATTATAACTAAATTTCGAATGCATTTTTTTTTCTGAAAAATAAAAACTTATTTATAGTGTTAAGATAAGAATGTTCAAAATAATCTTCCCTGTGTGTTGAATATAGGATAAAAAAATATAATGAATTATTGTTTGTTTTTAATATCCCCTTCATATTTAATTCATTAAAAGTTTATCAGAGGATTTAACCACAAACCCGTTCTGTATTATACACAAGTGTTTTCCATTTAAGTCGACAACCTTATAACATAAAGAAAACAAATTATTAATGTTAAGTATTAAAACATTTAAATAGAATTCATATTGCTCATATTCAAGTACAGTTCTGGGATTTTCTAACTTAAAACCACTCTAAAGTGATTTTAATAATCACTATTCTTTTTATAATTCATATTCAAACAATCACATTTTTTACAAAGAGTTATCTAGAAATACAGAC
The DNA here is from genome assembly GCA_018249915.1 of Cecropterus dorantes dorantes. Taxonomy (NCBI): domain Eukaryota; kingdom Metazoa; phylum Arthropoda; class Insecta; order Lepidoptera; family Hesperiidae; genus Cecropterus; species Cecropterus dorantes. The sequence goes on along the minus strand of DWLI01001800.1, from coordinate 4,239 downwards.
GAGCGTATGAGAAACTTTTCATGCCTCGCCCTATCCAGGTCGTACACCCCCTTTAGGAATCGATGAATAGACGTCTGCAATGGTAGGTCGTATAACTTGCTCGTAATGAGGACATTACTCAAAAGTGTCGGAGTACCAGCCAAATTTAGGTTAATTAATGATAAAATACTCATGCTTAACAATCAAATTCCTGTTTGCGGTGACAACGATGATTTTCTTGTGACGTATTTTGCCTGTTGCTAAGCATTTAGTTCGTTCGTTCGCATTTCTTTCAATTTGCTTTCAGTCACTACAATTTGCTTACTTATAGAAGTACAAATCTGTAATTGAATAAAATTTCTTTCTCACAAAAAATAGTGTAGTGTTATGGGGCAAGATTGATGTGAAAAATCTGTAACTACGTCTGCAAATGTCTGCGACTATTGCTTGTAGTCATAGAGAAAACTTATACGTATCTGGAACTGAAACTATCGTAATATATTGTTTAAATTCAAATTGCAAAATCTTTAAAAATTAGAATGTCACCTCTTTGTCTGTGAAAAATCTATCGTTCAAAATAAAGTGAAAAAAATGTCATAGATTGTCCATCAGACAATTTTTTAGTAACCGATGAAATTCAGATATAAATAAAATTGCCATAGTAGTGAATTGTTGAAAAAGGCATTGTCAAAATGTTCTAAAATTGTCTCCAGAGAACTATTTCAGAATCGCTGAGCTAAACTATCGACCGTGGTGACAAAGGTTGTGTAACCGTAGTAATGAGGATATTCAGGAGTGCCTGAACCAGCCGTTGTGTTCGTCTTGAGCCGCTTTAATTGCATCCAAGTCGGCCACCTCGTTAGTTCAGCGACAAAGTAGACCATTGTTAATTTAATATTCTCCGCTCGCTAACTTACCCGGAGCGATTTTTCTTTGGGATAATCCCTCCTATCTGATATCGCGCTGCCAATTTTTTTTGCATTCTTGATCCAATTACTTATAGATAGCATCTTATGAATAACATCTTAAACTTGAAATGTTTTTGTATTATATATATGTTTGTATTGTCTTTAAATTGGTTGTGAAGTGTGTTAACATCTAGTATATTGATAATCACAAAGAAGTACCTTTATGCAGACTGAAAGAATAGTCCATTAACTGTACTACCAGTAATGATAACTGACAAATTATTCACCCCTACTTTTCCTTCTTTCAAATTATTTTCAAAATATCATTGTAATTGTTGCGCAATTAAGATTCAAAACCTTGCACATTCAATGGTCATTAATTTAGTAAACATTCTGAAAATGTTTTGTAAGTTTAGAGGTTTGAATATTTATATCGCTGTGGTCTCCCCCGGTGAAGATTGTCTGTGGGAACATAACGACTGCCACTTTAGAACAGAATCTCTTAGGGGGAGAATTTTCTGCGGCGTGGGGACCATTAAAGCATCAAGTTTGAAGGTCGTCCTTTACATAAAAAGTATTGCCGGAAATTTTGTTACATGAATTAAAATAACGTGAAAATGAACGTCATCGTTTAAAACTTTTTCATGCCTTAACGATACAAGTCTCGAAGTTATGTTATGAGGTTATGATTTTCACAGCTTTTAAAAGGACAAAGGAAATTTTGATTAGCGATATGTATTTTTGTTGTTGGATGCAATGTAAAAGTACCATTAAATTTAATAAGGTCTCGATAGAATAGATGAAATGTACGTTAGCCAAACCGTTTTGCTATTACATAATGCGACTCGAAATGGCACAGTAACCTGTGAGTTTGTGGTTACGTAATATGTTGCGTGCGGTATTCTTCCTTAGATAAGCCTCCCGACGACGAGGAATATATTTCGAGGGTTACAAAGCTGCCTCCGTCGGAGCTTCGGATATAAGCCTAGTATATACCCACTGTATTGAGCGGACACCGCTGTAGAGACGCAGACGTTCTACATTACGGGCTATACTTTATCTAATCAAATGGTTTTCATTTGAATAAACAAGTGAACGTAATTGGTTTCCTGATACAGCGCAGCATTTCTTCCTCACTTACTCATTTCCATTATATACGTATTGATTTTCAATTACTAACTTTCAATAAGTGGAAACTTGTATAGATACATGCGGCTGAAATGACCCAGTTACTAGAATATACGCTATTTAATAACACGCTTAACATCGTCATCGTCGACCCATCACTGTCCCACTGCTGGGCACGGGTCTTTCAAAATGAGAGTTTTAGGCCATAGTCCACTGTGCTGGCCAAGTGCGATTTGATACACTTCACACACCTTAGAGAACTTTTTTTAGAGAACTCTGGTGTGCAGATTACCTCAACATATTTTCTTTCACCGTAACTTCGTATAGAACAGGTTTTCTACCTGCAGTCTATCACACATTGAAATGAGCCGGCAACCACGCCCTTCCACCGAGACGCAACTGCAGGTGTGGAGGTTGTACTTCGCCTTTCGTTCCTACCCCCTTAAAAATAGAAGTGCTTGTGTACGTATCCCACACTTCCCAAATTGTAGGCTATTGGAGGACTACCTCCAACTCCAACTACAAACTCCAACAACTCCAACTACAAACAGTACTACTGTTTGTAGTTGTACTTCAGTGGCACCACAGTGTTTCTAATTATCAACCTGTTTTTAAATAACAATAACAGCTTTCATCTCTAATTCGCTTTGGTCCTACAATATTTGGGATTGATTACAAATGTCCATACATACTTGTTTGTTCCTGTGATAATTTAAAAGTTTGATTTACTATAGCTTGAACTAATACTTTGTTCCACACCGAAGGCACCCCGACGTTTTTGGCATTTCATTGAAAAATGTAATTCAACTTGACTGGCTCATTTTCTTAATTTCCTTTGCAACTTATCTTCCATATTTTTATTCCGATGTTTATTTAAAAGTAATGTATTTTTACTGGCTGCACTTTGCACAAATGGAGCACTCGAGACCATTTCTAATTAACTTTTACTCTTGAACTTTATGCTTTGCGGAACTAGGAAATGAGAATGAGAATTTATTATAGTAAGTTTCTGTAATAATCCAACGCGATCTGAATTTGTATGTACAATAAATAAAAATACAATTAATGAATAAAATGTTGTTTTAACAACAGCTAACGGGTGTATTCCACTTTGATCACCTAGGTTTCAAAGGCGATTCGTTGGTGTCCTTTGATCACCTGAGACATAATCACCTGGGTCATAGGCGACTTCAAAAAGATAAATTATTTCGGTATCCTACGATTATATATATGTCGGAGATAGTTAATTTACCCGAGAATACGACCTCATTTATTGTATAAGATGGTCAACCCCACACAACATCAGTTGTCAATGTCAATGTGTCAGTCAGTATTCTTTTGAATATTTTGTCAAGACGTACTTATAATGGTTTGAAATATGAGAAATATCAACATGTCGGTTGACAATGGCGATCATTCAGATGGTAACCCATCGGAATCTGCGACATATATATTTCCGCAACATGATAACTTTAATGCAACTAATATAATTCTAATCAGTTCGTATTTTTTTTCTAAATTTAATATAAAACAGTCTTTAAATATGACTATAAGCGTCCTTTACCATTTAAATCTAAGCTGTATCGCGTGTTTAATTTCGCTTACTTCTTATAACTTATAAGTAGTAAAAAAAACCAATGAATCTTTAGAATTGAAACTTACAGCCCAAAGGAGTGGCTTAAGTATTTCAATTATGTAATCTAATAATTCATGGCATGACGCATGGGGTACTAAAAATAATCTCCCATTACACCGTAATGGTCTCCTAACACGCTCTATTAAACATGGGATTATTATGTCACGATGATTGCACCGATATACTGTTTGATTGTAGGTGTAGTGTAACTCAGCGGTCGTCAACCTTTTTGACAATCACATACTTTTCGAGCTATCCCATCTTGGTCCTGAGAGGTAACAACGCATATGTATCTAACTTTGATTACAAATGTCCATGGGCAAACGTAGCCACTTACCGTCGGGTGGGTAACATGCTCGTTTGCTTCTTACATACTATAAAAAACATCACCATTTACCAACCAATTAACCAGTGTATTTAGACCGGGTACCAACACCACATCTACTTCTGGCGAGAAGCATTTCTTGCGTTTCGCTGAAAGGGTGTGATTCCCGACTCCATTATATAAAAGGCCACTATCTTAGTCTTCGGGAGTAGCAACTGTTCTGTGATTGACTTCAGATAGAACTCCTGTTCTGTATCGAGCAC
>DWLI01001799.1:0-14530 GCA_018249915.1 Cecropterus dorantes dorantes | reverse complement strand
TATTTGTCATTGTTGCTTTTAATGTCTTAATAGAGCTGTCCTACAAGAATCTCCTTTTGTAATGAAGAAGTAAAAGAGCGTAGTTAACTAGAAGAAAGAGGATTGTTAGATTGACTGCTGGAAAGCTGGCCGAAAGGATTCATAGATTTTACACAACTTATGGAACAATACGGAGAACTCCTTAGAAATATAGATTTATCGATATTTTTTGTCAGCTACAATACCTTTACATTAGAGCAACCAATATTGACATTCTGAATTGCATGTAACTTCGAACTAAATTTTCATTTCCGTCTACAGGCATACAGTGCCTTAAACAAGTAACGCGACAGGCATAAAAGTCTAAACAATATAGGCACGTATTTCCACAACCATGTTAAGATGTCAATAAATACGTTTAAGTACAGTAATATTTAGGAAATGTGTAATGTGGGGGCATATTTCAATTATTTACTCTTAGAACTGGCTAGACAATGTCTGCGTATACCGCCGCAATACGTCCACTCTCGCCGACGGCTCTTGTGATACTGACGTACCGACTTATATATAAACACCAGAGACAGGGCATTTGCATATACCATAAAATGTATTTTAATATATGACTTCAAGCTAATATTATAGTACCCATAACATATTAAAATGTATTTTAATGTATAGAAAAACATTTTTATCTGTCACGGCACGCGTCTGGCACGTTCAATGTCTGTAGGTTTAAACGGATCCTAATAGGCATATAATCAAAATATTAAAATGCCAGGCTTAAATACACATCACTGCCAATCTATACTCTATAGTAATATTATGAAGCAGAACAGTTTGTTTGGTTGAACGCGGTTATCTTAAAAACCACTGTTACGAATTGAAAAATATTTTTGTGTTGAGAAGTCCATTTAGTGAAGAAGGCTATAGGCTATATAAAATCTCGCTTTAATCAATCAATCCTGTTTGTTTGTTTTTTCTTATGTAGTAGCGGGTGAAACCATGGGGCACAGCTAGTCAGTTATAAAAAATAATATAGGCCATTTATATCCCAGAATAAGGACATAAAAGTTTCTAATAATGGATATTACACATGTCGCTCATACGTCACAAGATGGCCACCGACAGTTAAAGGCGATATATAATCCTCGTTCAACGTTTTAATTGCGAGTCGTTTAAATGAATTCGCATTCAAATGTGCGTCCATTTATCAAAATGAAGTTGACGTGTGGCTAAAACTGTTGGGAGCGAAATGTTTAACTTTGTTTCGGATTAAAATGACTACGTCTATTTTGCTGCGGCGATTTATAATGTGATTTTAACTTTAGGTTGTAATAGTGCATTTGACAAAAATTTGAGTACAGTTTAAAAATGTCAAGGATTTTATGGAATTATGTTTAAGATAAGTTTGCTGTCCGTATGTTTAGTGGCCATCGTCTGCCGTGGATATATATTCCAAAATGATGAAGTAGTTGTACTTAGTCTCATCTCATTCACTCAGTACTGACAAAATCGTTGTCTAAAAGGTCTAAGTTAGAATGTTTCGTAAGAGATTTTTATATTTTTCAAACCTCGAAACAGCAGTGTTTTAAACTGTCCTGTTTTACGACGCATTCTAGCCTCTTTTAACAATATAGGATGACTAATGGAACTGGTCATCTAACCATCCGAAGAAGATGATGGAAAGCTATTGGACGTAAAGTCATATTACAAGATAGAGCGTCTATACCGGTAGGCCTATCTCTTGCGAGACATAAACCGTTGTCATAGTCTGTCGAAATTTTGCTGATTTTCAAAGGATTTTTCAACGATTACTAATCGTTTTACCACTACTCTTGTTTCTAACATCAGAATATATTCACATAATGACTGTTATAATTGAATTTAACTGGTACAAGGCCATTTATCAACTTGACGTGGCTGAGTTGAAACTGTTTCAGGGAACCAAGGCTGAAAATGTCCGTGTGAATTAATGTGAATTTACGCTTGACATCTGCGCTTTTGCTATGCGAAAATAAGTTTTCCGTTATAAATGACTTTAAGATAAACTGTTTATGTATTTTTTTACACGTGAAGTATGGTATAATCATCGTCATCATCATCGTCAATCCTGTATCGTCCCACTGCTGGGCACGGGTCTTCTCTCAGAGTGAGAGAGTTTAAGGCTGTAGTCCACCGCGCTGGCCAAGTGCGAAGTGGTAGACTTCACAAACCTTTGAGAACCTTTTTTTAGCGAACTCTTAGGTGAGCAGGTTTCCTCGTCATGTTTTCCTTCACCGTAAAGCAGTGATAATTAATTTCTAATAAGCACATCACTTTAAAAAATCAGTGCCTGGGATTCAAACCTCGGACCATCGATTGAGAAGCCGATTTTCAACCATCAGGCTATCACTGCAGTGTCCCTGTAGTTCCGGGACTAGAACAGGGCTACGGCATCCCCTTCCTGTAGTAAGAGGCGACTAAAAGGGGGCTTCTGGGAATGCTGGCGGCAAGAGAAGGAGCTCAAACTGTCCAACCAAGCGACCCCGGGAAGGACGACGGCTTGTGTGGTCGCATGCCGTCGTCACGTCTGAAGGCACGATGAGCGTAAATGCTCACCAAGAAGAGTCCGGTTGTGTTCCGTTGGAGATCCTGGAGTCTTCCACGCAGCGCTGAGAACGGCCACTGGGGAGGTATGAGTGCGGTAAAAATCCAACATAACCCGGCGTTGCTCCCCACGGCATCGGGTACCTTTGAAGGTTACCCCCTCGTAATAAAAAAGGCTATCACTGCAAAGTCATATGTGTCTTATAAACTTTGCTTTTTGGTGGTGTTTTAGGGGTAATTTCTGTAGACTTCCGAGATGGTCAGTTGCTTAAAGCATTTCTTAAATAACATTTACCTACAAGCAGTGAATATAAATGTTGTGAAACAACGAAATGATCACAATTTTAAAAGTGTTTTATTGCCAGAGCATACATGTACAAATTGATATAACTCATCTAACACATATTGCTATAAGTTATAAAAAATGAGGAAGGCTTCATGAATAGACTATGAAACATATTCCACATACAATAAATCATTTACTTTTCGTTTGGTTGACTTTGGATTCCGCCTGGACAATGTTAGAGTTTATGAATGACATCAATTATAATACAAACGCTTTTAAATTAGCCCATATGCAAATACCTATGTATGGAAAACGAATATTTAACAAACAACAGGATTTGGTGTTTTTCTATTATGCAAATACATATAAAAAGTATTAAAACGAACGAATATGTGAGACATTTTGAAACTATAGAAAAAGATAAAAAATATTTTCTTTCCAAAGATTATTTTAATTACTCCTGCCACCACCTCTGATTTATTTATATAAACATCTGTTTAAACGAACGTCAGTATGTTTTCAATTCAATACTGAAGTAACGATGGCTCGAACAAGCATCGCCTCTATTATTATATCGGAGCAGAGCTAACATGCGCCACGTTTGCGCCTCGATTTTTCAGTATCATGTTTCAAGCTTTGGACCAAATCTTCACTGTTGAGCGGAGCGGTTAGCGGTTACTACGCAGCAAAATGACTTATATTAGCAAATTCTAATTTCGCTTTAAAGGCACTTATTATACTCCACAACGAAGGAGCCTTGAAGCATACTTGTAGTGCTGTTATGCAAAAGTAAGGTATCCTGTAGTAGAGAAAGATTTGCTTATCAATGTCTAAGGTTTCGAACTATCTAAATGGCCTTTGTTCATGTCTACTATGCGATGGATTGTATCTAGACTGTTATTTTAACTTTTTCGAAGCGCGATTGTAAAATATAACAACCTAAAACAGTCAGTAAAAACCTTATTTGATATTACACCTAGGTTTAACCATACAATCTGTAGTAATCCGATAAACAGATTTATTTACTTCCAATGTATCCGTATATTTTATCAGTATTTTTACTATTGAGCAGTTATTAAAAAACATAAATTATAAATGAACATTGTCTCTTTTGAGTTGTTACTTAAGAATCTTATCTTAAAACGTTTCCTTATGCACTAAGATCATAGCCTTTAAGTCGTACATCATAAGCGAGGATCACGTGCGGTAGATTTAGCGATAAGCATAAATAAAGGCATGTAGTACATCGTATAGAAAACGACCCCGTCGTAAATTTGTATCCGCTTATCGCATATCGAAATCGCGTAACTTGAGAACTTGCTGCGGTTTGATCGATGGTTTAGTGGTTTTCCTGGCCGCAATAAAAATATGAGGTTACATCTAATGAAAGATAACTCTCAATTTAAACTAACATGGGCATTGTTTGCAAAAATTTTTTCTTCGTTTATTTGAGAAGGTAAGAAAAGTATAAATAATTAAAAATAATTTTCGGACTCAATGCACTAGTTAGCACAAAAATTTGGTTTTTATACGGTGGCACCATCTCCATATCAATTTATCATACTTTACAGTAGTTATGCTTTGTTCTACTTCGAAATATGTTGGGTTGATATCTAGTATCTAAAAACTAGATAGATACTAGATATCAGCCTTGTTCTGAGATTATTCTGATATAAGCTTAATATTCCCTTTAAACGTCGGAAACGTCCATGACATTTAGCCGCCCATCCATCCTGACCGAACCCGACTGTGCTTAACATTGTACTTAAAAATATAGTATAGTATGGTATGCTGTTGTACGGTTCGGCACGGCATAACACAGCACAGCATGGTAAAGCACGGCACGGAACGGCAAGGCACGTTATGGCACGGCACGACACGACAAGACACGGCACGGTATGGTCTATACCATACCGCCCGTCGACATTTTGTATACTATAGGTACTATTATAGTATACAAAATGTCGACGGGCTTGTTAACATTATAAATAACATCATAAAAGTAAACTTCGTATACTACGGCACAAAGTAACGTATGCATTGTGATAAAGGGAACATTTTTGCAAACAAAGAACGTGAAAAACGAAAAGTCGGAATTAGCTCTCATCGTACGGAGTATGATCTCAGCGGTAATTAGCCGCCTGCCATTAACATCGAAAGCCTGATGACAGTAGGACTTGCTACCGTTTTATGTATACCGATGGAAAGTCTTGACAAAATAATTCGTGGGTATTTGTTCTAATAGGTATGATTTATTGAAATGAAAAGAATTGTCTTTTCATGGTTCTATCCCTAATTTCGGCTCTGCGATAATAATTGAAGGTGGTAGAACTCTTTGTGGTTCGACTTCGGAAGGACCACCGCCACGCCTATTTCTGCGTAATAACAGCAGTGTAATGCACTGTTGTGTTCTGGTATGAATTGTGTAGTAAGGGACATACTTTTCCGAGGCATTCCATCTTAGTCCTCAGGGTTAGTAATACATCTGTGGCTAACCTTCGGTGAGACTTTGATATTATCTAGGGTTGATTATAGATGTCCATGAGTGGCACTAGCCACTTATCATCTGGTGGGCGGCAGGATCGTTTGCTACTTACATAGTATAAAAAAATCCGTAGCGAGCAATCTTCTGAAGTCGTAGAACATATATTTAATACATCTTAAGTAGGCGTTAAAATCAATTGACGTAGTAGAAGTTTCGCTTGTCTGCGCATCTCATATATTTCCAAGGAGACAGTTTGGAGAGTTGAGAATAAGTAATAACATACATTTCTATACTTATTAAAATGTTTGCTTGTCTGTTTGTCCATGTGTTCGAAATCGCATCGAACCAATTACACATTAATTTTTAACAACATTAATTTAAAGGATTAAATTGTAGAGATAATATGTAACAAATATATTTATTTTCCTTATCTTGAGGTAACATTAACTCCATATTTCTTTAAAATCTATCTACTCTAACAGACGTCATTGCTATTTAAAGTACGTTGCCTTTTTAAACGCGGAAGCCGCGGGGCATAGCTAGTTTATCATAAGTATATCAGTCGTTCGCCGCTTCATTGCATATGAAAGGGAAAAAAAAGGAAGGTAATTGCCATGCGGCTATAAGCGAGCGTTGGCGTGTGTTCGTGTACTTGTTGGTTTTGTCAGTGTGTTTAAGCTGACTGCATTTGATAGCCCACAGATTATAGAGAAACGTTAGACAGAACATTCAACTTAACGATCAAGTTTGAAAATGGGCATAAAGTGTTTTAGGTACATACTGACAGCAAGAAGCATGCAGCAAAAGACGAAATGCAGCTAAAAAGCCTGTAAATTAAGAAGAAACCCGCCTAATGCTCAATAGCCAAATAAGCCACAAGTCCTAAAAGATTAAACTTAATTTTAAGCTTCAATATCAACAACAAAGCATTTGGGAAAGTACTTAAAGCAAGAGACAAGGGTCCGGCTTTCTATGAAACCTGAAATTTGAGTAAAAGTTCGAGTATTCCTAAGTGCCCAAAAAGACAAAAATGTTCCTAGAGTTAAATTACAGCTATGTGGATGCTCTTGAGGACAAAGTTAGAACCTCGCCTGTCCCTTGCCAGCTCTTCTAACCACAACACAGCAGCATGTTACTTTAATAAACGAAAATAAGCTTGGACTTAGTACCAAAACAATCTTATCATATAAAGTTCCACCAGCTTTTATCTTACGACCGTAAAGGCAACCCTTAACAGTAATAAACATTTTATTAGTAACATAAACATTGCGTTAATTACTTAGATATCGATATTTCCAACATATTTCTCACATAAAAGCAATAAATATACTATTAGTGATATTAGGCTAATCAGGGCAGCAATAAAAAGCGTAAAAGTCACTGGAGCCGACATTAAATCGCTCGTAAACCATCGATATGAACCATAGAACACGTAATGAATAGAAATTAATGTTACGCGTGACTTGTTTGCTCTAGTTTTTTACTTTTCTATTTATACGGATCTAGTTCATTTAACTCTATTTATTATTTATTTTGGACATAAGACACATTACTATGCGACATAACAATAAAAGTGTACAACTTTAAAATATGTTCTAAATGAACATATTTTTTTTTATTTTAAATAGATAATTGTTTACCAAAAAGTGATGTAATCGCACTAAGTAATGTGTCATTTTGAGAAGATTACCCAATAAATGTTTAATGATGATAATGTTTTGTAAATATAAACATTTGTTATCTCTTAACTTTGTTTATATATATACACTTATACACCTTGGTAACTTCATCAAATCCCTAATAGTTAGTTATGAATAATTATTCGACACAAAGTGGAGAAACTTATTCAACGTCGAAACATCAGCTTTCAGTCTTTTATATCATATAAACGCCTAGAGATTTTAAATAACAGTTATTTCGCATATAAAAAACTTGACCTCTTAAAGAAGCTACGAAGTAAAATCGTTAGAAAGGGGTACAGCGCCAACAAGTTGCAGCGCGGACAACTGCGTTCGTAACGCATTTTCGTTTCATTGAGTTTCAAATCGACGATGACCGCGTGGCGGAGTGGTCACCATACCGGTCTGCTGCGCAGTGGATTCTGGATTCTATTCCCGGCCAGACAGACATCTGAATGATGAATTTAGATTTCTGTTTTGGATCTGGATGTTTGTGTTTTTGTCTTTTTGTGTCCCTGTCACCCGCGACACGGGAAAAATCCTAGTGCGGGACTATGAGTGTAGAAAGCGTGTTTTATTTTCATCACAACGATTATAAGGAGGTTTCGCTTCAAAAATGTTTTCTTAGTCCTCATGCTCATGCTCATCTAAGTTATATAAGTATAACTTAGTTATATAAATTCTCTTATTAGTTATATAAATACCTAAGTTATATAAATATAACTTAGATGAGCACTAACTGCTGAAAATTCTTATACGTCTAGTAGTAGTATAGTCTGTGTATTGTCTATCGTCACTGCACGGCCGCCAACGTATTACTATCACAGTGTTGGGCATTTGTTTCCTCTTCGAATGAACTGGGGTTAGTCTACCACACTAGCTAACGACGAATTGATAGACTTCACATACCTTTAAGACTTATTTTTAAAGGAATATGTTCAGGTGTCCTTACGACGTTTTCTTTAAACAGCATAGCACGTGATTATTATTAATATTTAAAAGGCTGCAGAATGAATATGCTTCGATCGAGGAGGTACCATCGCCACACCTATTTCAAGAATGAAGTAGTTCTTGTATAGAGGCGAAAATCTCAGTCCTCATGGAATGCATCTGTGATTGACTTCATATAGAACCCCTGTTCTGTATGAAGTTTGTCACTGGTCCTAGTAATTTCCAAGAGCGGCAGAGACCATTTATCATCAGATGGTCTGCACGCTCGTTTGCTACTTGACACTTATAAATAATAAAAAGTCTAGGACTAACAAACTTATACATTTGCTAGTTGATCAATATAAATCTCACTAATTTTATAAACGCGCTTCTGCGGATATACGTGTGTTCGTTACTCTTTAAAACAAAGACTACTGGTCGGATTTCGCTAAAATTTGGCACACAGATAGTTTAGGACCTAAAGTAACACATGGGACTCGTTACTGTGATAAATCTCGAGCGAAGTCGCGGGAATATGCTAGTAAGTAATATAATAACAACGCTTTTGTAGGCGTATGTCAAAACGCGTCAACTCTCCCAAACGGATGTGATTCATGAATAATGCGTGCAACGTTAAGGTAATCTTATTCGATACTGTTTGTTAGTCAAATAAGCTATTGTGTACGCATCTGATATTGGAGATTGGACTAAGTATCGACTTGTAGGGGAATTGTTAAGTCGCGTTCGGCTCGGGACTTTTCTTGTTAAGTAGACGCACTCGTGGAGGTTTTGATGTATAGTGTACGCCACGGGATGTTGTGAAATGTGGTTTCATGGAAAAATACATTCCTAACACAAATGTCAATACATTTTTACGTAACACAAGGCTTGTGTTGTTGTGTTTTATCCGACTGCGTCAAGAAAGGTAATGTTTTACAAGCGAGCGATTGCTTTTTTTGACATGTCGTTAGAATTGTCACCGTTTGCTTAGTGACATACGCTATATAATTTATAATAATAACATAAAATGGCGCCTGCAAATAGGGGAAAGAGGGAGGGAGGACGACTTTTCTAATGTCACGACTATATGGGTGTCAAATAAAAGGTAGTAAATAGACAATTCTAAAAATATAGAAATTATAATAATTTTAAAAGGAATCTGATTTAAAGCGTTAAATTAAATACGAGTATATCGTTATGAACAAAAAAAACATTAATGCAGTCGGATTTTTTGTTTTAATAAAAATATTAAAAAAAACAATGTCAAAAGTTAATTCTTCACTTGTTCTTCATCAGAATTTCACTTTAACTCTTATATGTCCCACGTTATATTTATGTGTTTCTTTATAGTGACGCATTCTAATTTTTTAGAATTTCAAATCACAAAGATTTAAAAAAAAGTTTTACTTCAATATGCAAAATACATATAGTTATTTCGCCAAATCTTTTGTCAAGATAAACAGAGATTTGCATTTTAATCACTTTTTTCAGACATGCGAGAAGTCCCAAGCGGTGGCGGTGTTTACTTGTCTTAAAAGCGTCTGTCTAGATACGAGTACAGTGTAGAGCATTGGAGAGTCGCAGGAATATGAGGCCATACATTTTCACAAAAAGTGTATTCGTAGAAAAAATTTGACGACGATTTTTTTGGCAGGGCTTTTTATACAATACCTTTTTATACTTAACTGTTTATGACTGGAGGAAGATAATAGGAAAAAAAACTTACATGAAAATATCGAATGGTTTAGTTTACATTTCTTATCTTTTCTCAATATAAAACAAAAAAAAGTTTCTATTTAGTAACATTACCAATAAATTAATAGCTAAGCTAGTTCGTAATCTTTAACATCATGTTAATTTCGCAAAATTCCACAAAACTTAATTTGATACTTACATCTGTTTAAGGTTAATATTTCAATGTTATCGAAACGGCAAATCAAGGCAGATTTATTACTTCGTTTTGCAATACAAATGAAGCGATTCCGTTTTTATTGATAGACAAATTTATGGTTCACGTTTATTGAATAATACAACGAATCGTGGTGTCTAGATTTAAATAATTCCCGGCTGTTACGTGATACGCAATTATAGGTTGAATGGAAATAATAAATTAATATCTTAATTTGAAATGCGGCGCCGACATATCATTTCCATTCTGTGGATACGTTTGTTCGGATTAACAGTTAGTTTAGATGGAGTTCTGAAGGTTCTTTTTTGAAAGGTAACAGTATCTAGTAGTATTTGTAGTAGATTTTTTTGTTTTCAGAAGAGAAGCCTTCAGAAGGCACCCTACGCCGTGGCAGCGACGCCGAGTAATGTTTTACCGCTCTAAAACCGCCCCGGTGGCCGTCCTCGGCGCTGCAAAGAGAACTCCCGGATCTCTAAAGGAACGCAACCGGAGTCCTTTGAGCGCGTTGCCACATTGGAAGTAGAAAATACCCCTAGTTCGTATTTTGAACAGTGCTGCAAATAGTAGAAATCATATTATCGAAATTTTTCAACAAAGAATAGCATTAAAAATGGCAGTATTTACTACCATTTTTAATTAGTCACATTTATTGAAGAACTCATAAACGAAAGCTCAAAAGCGAAGTTGAATGCCAATTACGCTTAGGAAAAGCACAGGTTGCATTTTCGATTGGATTGATAGTCTAAACTCTAAATAGACTTGGTAAATCGGTGGATTCAGATAGCATGAGAACAATCGAACTAGCTCTAATTGAGGTTTTACGTTCAACATAGAGTAAACGTTATAAGACTTGCAAATACCCTTGTAAAGAGAGATGTAAGTCTATCTATCTGTAATAAGTTTGCATGTCTTGAATGAAATATTTTCATGTATCACACGAAAATCCTTCAAACTGAAGGTTTCTCCCGGAGCTCCATTTGGTTGGGTCATGTTTCCATAATGAAGAGTATTCTACGTGTTAATCTAGGTCCTAAATTATCCTTATGACAAATTTCAGTTAAATTTCATGATGAAGATTTTGCATGCATAAGATCCACCCATTTTCACAAACTTTAGCCTATAATAGTTAGAGTGCTACTTCTGGCATTTCGACTATTATGACTAAATTATGAGAATCCATAAAAACATAATAGTATTCTCATAGGGCCTTCAATCAGTAATCGTAAGCCATGTTTATTGTGCAAAGAATGACGGACGGAATAACAATCGTCATGCGTTTTATATTGCATCCGGAATGACGCATTCTTTCTCCCATGCCATAAGACATAAACTACACGGCAGCCATTTGTTTACATGTCTTTATTATGAATGGATAGTACGTGTCTCGCATACCAGATGTTGTCTACCTGTGTTGAAAAGGGGTATTTTCGGTTCATCTTAAATTTCTGATTATTGTATAAACCTACTTATTAAATATATGAAATAAATGTAAAATAATAATAAATAAATAATAATGCGTTTGTAATTAATGTAGTTAACTTATTAAATAAAAAACACGGAATGATCGCAGAATTAAAATATGTAATATGAACTGAACTATACAAAATTCTTCGGTAAAAATATTGGAGTCAGTAAAAAGTAGGGCAGAAATCATTAGAAATTTTACAAACGATTTCAATATTTGGCAATAAACATTGAAGAATCTAAAAACATGTCAAGTGTTAGATTCTTCAAATCAGAGGGAACCCAAATCATTGCCAATTTTATGGAGTAAATGGACATTCACACATCTTGCTCAAGTGTTCTCCAAGTGTCATAGCAACATTATGCGGTCACCAAAGTAGCTATAAAACCGGACGATAACTACCTACAACCGAATGCTTAATGGGAACCCAAAGAAAACTAGTAATTTATATGGACACGTATTACCCCAATTGCTCAGTAGCGTAGTGGGTTCCGAGCTAACAGAATCCTTGTTACTTCTGGTATACGACTGATAGTTCAATGTGGCGGAGTATTAGTTAGTTTAATTTCTCTACTATTTGAGGCAAGTGTCCCTTACGGTCTACTGAGCTCCGGGACTGGGTACCTAATTACGTGATAGCAGTGCCCGTTTAGTTGGTTTGGAGTGTTTTGTACGAATTGGGACATACCTACAGATGCTTTAGATCTACAAGTAAAACAGCTTTTCTAATAAAACCCGACATACTGGGTATTTCAGTGGGCAAATAATTAATTAAGATTATTCGTTGTAACATATTATTTTTAATTTTTTTGTCTTTTTTTGCAGTATGAAAACGGTAAATATTTGTATTGATAAAAGTTGAAGTTATAGTCATTTACTATTTAAGTTACGTGGGTAATTATTAAATTGATTGATAGTCAAATTATTAATACTTATTTGATTGCGACGTCTAAGTATAGTTTCAGTGAAAAAAATCGTATGATTTTACAAAACCATAACTCAAGTAAAACTTTTATTTTTGCCAAAAAATGGTTTGTTTGTTTAAACTAATAAATTTGAATCTGAATTAAACATAAATATACAAACATAAACGCCATATTGGCCTTGGCTGCACTGTAGAGTGCTTTTCATTTTTCCATGCGTTTTCATTTCTAATGCGACATGCGTCGGAAAGACCAAAAAAATAAATTGTCGCCGGAAAAAAGTTTTACTTTAAAAAAACTATTATATTAAATTAAATTCTTTAAAAATCAGTATGATATAAAGACATGATTTAAAATTATGTTTACTTGGACCATCTTTCAAAGACAATATTCAAAAATAATTTTACTGATGCTACAGAGAAGTCGACTGCACAACCTTGTTCAGTACGGACAGAACTTTGATCATTAGAAGTGGCACTGTATTAACGACATGTTGGTTCGACAATGCAATTTAGGGGTGTGTCGTATGGGGGTATTTGGATTTGGCCGGACTACGCCCTTTGATTAATTCGGCCCTAATAGCCGCGTGGAATTTGTAATTTAGAGTTCTACGAGCAATTTACCTTGTTAGATTACAGTTCGGAAGTTTATGCGGTTACAACTAGGGACGTTGTTTTAGAACCTATAATGAAGTTTGGGAGGAAGCAGCTACTTGTGATTCTAACAATGTGTCGGTGCATGTGAAGTGACAACCTTTGTAAGTTTTTGATAAAGGGCCTATTTGTTTTTCAGTATCATAGAAATATCTTTCAAGGATACGTCATAACTTACTGAATTATAAGTACACGAATATGAGACATTTATACGATATTTAAATTCTAACTCAATTAAAACAAGGCGATCACATCTATAAATGAGTGCTTCCAAATCATAGATCAAACTAAACCCAACAAAAGTAATTTTGAAATCAGAACCCGGAATCTGAATTGCGAACGAAAACAAATCCGTAATTTAAGCCGTCGAAAACAAACGATCGGAGTGGATTCGAAAATGGAACGAGGGCAATCACGGAGGATTGTGACCCGAGTCCCATTCGCGTCACATATCTCGAGGACACTAGCCAAACGTTGACCTGTCAAACTAGACGCGTGTCCCCTTTTACGTCTGAGTTGTAGAGTGAGAGGGAAACAGGGTAGGTCTTGAAATGTGGTCGGTGGTGGCGTAAAGGGATCGCGCGAATGACATTTGCGTAAGCGTCAGGCCACCCTCGAGATTAGCCGCACGCGATGACTTCGACCATCGAGACAAGGACAATGGATATTGGAGATAAAATATGCCTACCATTTTTGCGATACACGTATATGGTTTTGGTTTGTTGGATTATTTCGTTTTTCTTGAAAAAAATAAATAATTATATGGATACCATTTTGGCAATTGTTCGCCAATTTATCTTTTCTTAGAAAATTAAATATATATGTTACGCGATAATATATATTTTATAGGTTGCAATAAAGCCCCTTAACAATACGACAATAAATATATATTAGAAAATTTACTGCATCAAAATGTTTATTCAATTCAATGTATATTTTTATTAAATTTTATTCTTGACAAATTCATGAAATTGATGTTATGTTTGACCATAGACTTGCGTTTGTTTTGCGTTGTGTAGAGAAATGATTTTACTAACTTCTCAATCGTATGAATAAATTTTCGCTACGTTCAAAGTAAGACTTTGATTTTTTTCTTTCCTTTTCTTTTTTCTGTCTCTTTTCCTTCATTGATCTATTTTCCAGGTATCTAAAATTAACTGTTCTATGAAAACGATTTATCGAATCCCATAATCTTCTGCAATCATTTTTTCGAAGTCATTGTATTGTTTCATTGCAAATGTCCCCGTCATTATCCAACTTTTCCATTAACTGCCAAGTTCAGTAAGCAAGAAAAATGGTGTTTTCTTTCAATTAATTTCCACGGATTAATTGTTCTTTAACTGCAGTGATAAATTGTTAATGCTGTTGTTTTTCGCTCACACCAAAACACCTAATGACAAATACATTTAAATTTATAGTCCATTGATAATTAATGTAATGGAAAAAAAGTAAATGAGATGCCAAAAGTGAGTCGTAACTTTAGTTGTCGTTGGATAATTGACATTATTATTGATCACTGAAAATATGACAGATGTATAAAATATGCTGATAAATTGAAGTATGTATAGTTCGTTCGCGATAAGAATGCAGTGAGTCATCAATGCAACTGAAGGGTAAAGGTGTATTCACCATGGT
>DWLI01001798.1:0-14544 GCA_018249915.1 Cecropterus dorantes dorantes | reverse complement strand
TTTTTTGAAGAGCCCCATGTCATAGCCCCATGTCATAGTGTTCCCTCTCTACCCAGACTATGACCAGAATGAGAATACCCCGTTGTCTACTGCACTGACTAAGTGCGAAATTAAAGACTATACCATTCTCAGAATGATATAAGATAAAAATGATGTTGAATTAATTTCTAATACGAAATCATTTCTTGAAAACGTGTCGTGCTTGCCTGGAATTTTAACTCAAAATAAGAGACCGAGATTCTATTATAAGGCTATTATAGCTTCAATATTAATACTTAAAGATAATTATAATTTATGATGTATGTAACTTGTAATTGTTACAAATAAATAACACGTGTACACAAATTAATTAAATCTACATATATTAGAAGGTGAGGTTTGCGGCGAGACACCAGTGAGAAATATAACGATATTGCGAACTGCTAATCCAGTTGACACCGGTTATTACCAGACGTAGCTGCCTATAGTCGATTTAAACAGGACATTAAATTTATTCTCCTGAGGGAAAATTTCAGGGACGAAATGTTACTCTTAGTTTGTCTATTACATTGCGAGTTTTGATTACTAAAGTAATCGGAACATTTGAGAGTGACTATTCGATTTTGTCTGAAAATGTAGCTAAGTAATATTTTATAATCTTTGACATTTACGATTCATTAATTTCAAGTGCTTAAATTCACAATTGCAAAATCAATTTAACCTCTGTAAAATAGAGCGTTGTGGTAAGCACTAGCGAGTAGCAGATATTGTGAACAGCTAATCCGGTTGACACCGGTTATTACCAGACACTGCTCAATTGTGGCGGTATAAACTGGATATTAAATTAGAGCCTTGGACTTCGACGACAGCGGATTTTTCATTCACGTCTTATATTAAATTGTTGATTGAGCGTTAACTGAACAAGAAATATTATATTATTTCGAAATGGCATCAGACATAATTACCTCAGTATACTCCGATGCCTTAAAGTTTTTCACTATGTCCTTGAAAGTTTTAATGTCTGTTAACTTGCATCGAATAACATGTTGGATTATGGCCTTGAATATTTATGAGACTTTACAGGATAGATCAAGTTTAGAAGCCAACAGTTACATACGAGTGTTTCCGTAACAATTATACATACAACTGTCTTGTATTGCAACTGTACATACAAATGTTATAATTGTATGCAAATACAATTAGCACACGCGTTATGGTGTTGTTCTTGAATAACCCCATTGCCACTCTTCCAGGCGATGGCATAGAAGGTGACTGAGGGACAAAATCCAGGCGATGAGCATACTATATAACATTAGTAACCAAGGCGGTCACCAACACGCATGCATGACGGGGCGCCAGATTACTGCCAAAAAACCCCATAAAGAAAGAGATGTTCCTCAGTGGACTTGAAAAAAGCTTTTGGGTGAAGGACAAACAATATATACCTGAAGATTTAGACATTAAAAAGAGTACAGGTAGATGACCTCACTTCTATTTACTTGTGACAAGTTCATTCAGCTTTTGCCCGGTTCAATATCTGAGCTAAGTAAGGCTCTATAATTTTGTTATCGAGTCACTTTGTGAAAACCGCCGAGTATTAAAGTGCCTAGTGTGGGAGGCTATATAATGAAATTGAGGCCATCTTAAGCTCTTAAGGATTATTTAAGTACAAACTAATGCCAATATAGGATAAAGTAATCTCGTTTAAGGTACTTTCAGCTTATTAGTCTACCATCACAGCAGAATTATTTGCAAACGACTTCTGAGTACTACTCACGGTAGTATATTAGTTTTAATTTTAATGTATTAACAGTAGTAAATTAAATATAGATAGTATAAAACAAATATACAAATATGTGAATTATTTAGATACTTGATGTAAAATATTAAAGGTGGCTAGATTAAAACAGCTTTGTTGCTGCTTAAAGTATGTAGTACAACGATGATGCACAAATCATTCCAACTTATCTTCAAAGTTTGTCTTATTTATGATCGACCTCAGGTGGAACTACAGGTCTTGTTATTGATGAACTGCTCGGTCACTACTTCGGGTTTTGAATGATGAATTTAGACTTCTGTTCTGGGTCTGGGTGTTTGTGTATTCGTCTTTGTGTGTCCATAGCACCCACAACATAGGAGAAAATCCTAGTGTGGGGCTACGAGCGTAAAAAGCGTTGTTTTACTATCTATGTGTAAAGGCTAGCAACACATTTGAGACTGACCTCAGGCAAGACTCAAATCTACTTTTATAGTCTTATCTTATCATCAGGATATATTACATATGCCTATGGACCCAGTGGTGAAAAGACATGCTGCTTCACTTCTTATATATTATAAAAAACCTAAACAACATTCTTAACCCCCGAACATTTCCATCTCAGATGGACGCTTCGGAGTTGTCCAGCTGACGCGAGCCACTCTGTCAATGTCAAAGTTTGACAGCCGCAATAGATTCCGTTCCGCTCCCGTCCGAAACAGATAACGGACTTGCTTCTTAATCGAATTATGGGTAAATTACGGAACTAATAATCAAATGTTTATATTGGAATTGTTAATGTTAGGTTTACGCATTTGTAGTTATTTTTTGCAATTATTGTAGCAAACAATTCATCTCTGGAATCAATCACAGATGTGTTATTACTCCTAATAACTAACATGCAAATCACCGAAACGCAGGAACTACTTGACCCTAGAAGAAGGTACACCTAGTTCTAATGTTTTTCATATATTTCTGCCTTATCGTTTAGGTCAGACCACATAAGTGCATGAAGAAAATGCCGAAAACGTCCACCTTATAGTGTATAAACCGTACATTTATGGCATTTTATCAACATTTTATCAAACCACGAAAACCACCTTTGATTAATCAAGGAGTTTCGAGATACGCTATAATATTCCACACGACCCTTTACCCGTCTACCTTGATGATTTGAAAATCTCTTAACCCTCAACTGCAATTTACTTATGTGCCGCAGGACATCTTATTAGTTGTCTAGAAACTCCCTTTATACGCTCTAATTGACACCGTTCCTCATAAGCATACAAAAAATGTGACGATGTTGAAACATGCCGTGTTATCCCGTTAGCAAATTACGGATGACATTTATCGAAAAATGTGAAGTAAATACATTTTAGTGCCAAGTATAGATCACAAACCAATAACTTAGGATGTATCCAATAAAATTTTCCCTTACAAATTAGTTTACTGTGAAAGATATTAAATTCCTTTGACCGTTATTGAACGTTAAGAGATTCATAATTATACTATAATGTTTGAAATATTTAAAAAAATGAACTTACACATAACACTCGTAGTAGAATATAGTAAAAGATAAGCCGATAAAAATAAATATAAATTTATAAAAATAAATTTATTTCAATGCACATACATGACAACCAACATTCTCCTAAGTATAATATGCGGTATTAAGTTTTAGACCAATATAGCGGAATTAATACAATTTGATATGTAATAGTACGCGTTTTAATATCATTATTGTCACTCAGTTGCTTATATCGTGATTAAGGCGAAACGGCTAGCCTGTTTTGCCGTGACCACAAAGGTATAATATAAAATGTCGCTATGTCTCTACACTATCTCCACATAGAATTAGCAGCGCATGTTATATAAGCATAATAAAATTCTGCCGTCGTTTGGCACATTCCGACTTCATTACGGCGGCGCGTGACGTGCTTAATGAATTAAGGAATTCTAGAATGTCACTTCGTCTCGGAGGATTTTAGTTCATGCGTAAAATCCTTATTAACGTCAGCATAAATGTGAAGGTCGAGTTTGACATCAACAGAGTACTTAAAAATTCTGAAATATCTAGTCTATATCTTTATGTTTTTATATACATACTAACCGTGCTACGCGGTTTCACCCGCTACTAAATAAGAAAATAAACAAACAGCCATAGCGTGATATTACACAGCCTATAGATTTCCGCAATAATAGGACTATTCCATACAAAACTAATTTTTAAATTCGAACCCGAAGTTCTTGAGATTAGCCCATCCAACCCAACAAACTTTACTGCTTTATAATATTAGTACAGATTATAGAAATACCAAATTAATATGTAGTCCACCTTAAAGGAAGTGGCAACTGCCGTCATGGGTACCAGTGAAAAACCTCAAATAATAGATAGTATTCTATTATTTGAGGTCGGCCATAGATGCATTACTACTCCAGACTAATTTGGAAAGCCTCGGATTACTTAATATACCTCCCAATTACGTATTTGAAATCAGAAAATATTACACATTACTAAGTAAAAATAAGTCTAAGGTTCTATCAACTAAAATATGTACATATATTAGATTCCCGGAATGTGTACAGACGTCAAAATTGTATATAAAAATGTGTTATTGCATATAGCGCTCCTCATCAATAATATTGAAGTACAGCCTGTGGATTCATAGAAAATGGAAGTAGAAGAGTAAAAATAAAGTTTCTCGTTATGATAAAGATGTTAAAACTTATATGCAAAATTTTCTTCAAATTCAATAGTTTTATAAAAGACGTTTAACGCCACACTGCCATAAACTTTTACGATTCCTTTCACGAAAATGTTTTCCCGACAGATAGTTCCAAAGCCTTGTAGAAGTTGTGTGAGTGTGCTTGAGTGAAATCACAGTAATTGTATGATCAGCAAACTTATGCTAATTCACGTGTTTGCGTCAGCGGCGCAGTTGTTAATGAAGTTAGCAGACTGCGCGCTCTGATCTCGATATTCTGAATCTATTTGACCCAATTTTAGTTTTCATTCTTTTCTCAATTAGCAGATTATTTATAATAAATAGGTGTCTCGATGTAAAATTAACATTAATAGTATTAATAACATGGCAATAAGGGGTTGATAAAATAACTTTTTTGAAGGTGGCAGAACTCTTTGTGCTTCGACTCCGGAAGTACCACCGCCACGTCTATTTCTGTCTAATAACAGCAGTGTTAGGTGCTGTTGTGTTCTGGTCTGAAAGGTGTGGTAAGGGGGACATACTTTACCAAGACATTCCATCTTAGTCCCCGGGGGTAGCTACGCATCTGTGGCTAACCTTAGGTGAGACTCTGATCTTACCTAGGGTTGATTACAGATATCCATGGGCGGCAGTAGCCACTTACCATCAGGTGGGCTACATGCTCGTTTGCTACTTTTATACTATAAAAAAACTTTTTATGTCCATCGGCGCCAGTTGTCGGGTATTGGGAATGTAGACATTTTAAAAGCCTACTACAGGCTACAGTAGTATTACTACTACCACCTTTAAAACCTGCAATGCCACAGCATTGCTGCTTCTAAAGGCTAAATTAAAATAATAAACTAACTAATAAACTATAAACGTCCCTTTTCTTAACCTTCAAACCAGAACACAGCTGTTCTTAGTCTATAATATACAGCTATTTTAAGTTTCGAATATGATGGTTCCGGCGACGAACTATGAAGGGTTCTATTACTTTTTGTAATTAAACAAATTCTCTCGATGTTTACACGCATGTTTGAGATAAATTCGTGTATTCCCGAAAGTAGCAATCATCTTCGAATTTGCGACGCACCGTGTCGGCAAATCTAATTTTGTATTTACCTTTATTCAGCTGGCATCGAACGAAATGTTTGCGAATATTCGACGGTTATTGATCTCACAAGTACGGTACGCTTTATATCATTCGAAAGGCTAGTACAAGTACTAAGGTTTACGGGTTATCCACGGCGAATAACTACGAAATGGAGAAGTTTAAATACTTAATTCCATTAAAACATAGTTTGTTTGGTTTGTATTCAGCGTTTTAATATTCAGCCTGTAAGAAAGAATAGTGGCAAAATGTAAGGAATAAAATACATTAAATATTTTTAATCAACCCAAGATGATATTAGAATCCTACTTAAGTTGGTCACAAATGCGCATTAACGTTTAAATGCCTCGGATTTGATCGCTTGGAAGTATTTTTCGCTTATACACTTCTTTTAAGCAGCAGCCCTTAACACTGTTGTTATTAGAAAAAAAATAATTACTGTAGTAATTAAAAAAAAAAAAATACTATCTGTTGTGAGCATTTGCTCATAACCGGAACACTTCATGAACGAAGTTGCAAGTGTTATAAAACATCATCTTTGATCGCTTACTCTTTTGCGGTTGCAATTTCGATATAACGTTAAAAGGGCTTGGATTTGTATAAAGGTCTCAACATCTCATATTATCGTTTATTCCTCCGTTACCGTTTCATTTCACTTCCTTTGATGTTTAATTTTTATATCGAACACAGACCCGTGCGTTTTTAATCGAAATATTATTTTTTCCGTTAGCCTTATTTATTTTTGGTGTTTGAATTTGTAGCAGCACACGAGTGGACTTGATGTTAATTAATGCGCTATCAACAACTGTAGAATCCAAAACAACACCTTTTATGTCTACTTTACCACGCCCTTCTATCTGAATCATAATCTCTATCAAAATCTAGTAGGTGGTAGACCCAGTGTCGTTCGACCGGGAAGGTACCAACGCCACACTTATTTCTAGCGTGAAGCAATTCTTGCGTTTCGGTGGAAGAGTGTGGTTGCTGGCTTCCTTATATGTATATGAGGCAACCATCTCAGTCCTCGGAAGTAGCAACGCATGTATGATTGACTTCAGATAAAACCTTTGTTCTATATCAAGTTGCTTACAGGTGTCCATGGGCGGCAGTAACCATTTACCATCAGGTGGATGCATCAGGTGGTGCATGCTTGTTTGCTATTTTTTAAATGTTATAAAAAAATCATTTAGGGAACAAACACTTAACGTGATACAACGTTACATTATAAAACAGACAATGAGTAACAGAAAAGTAATTCATTATTTATTTCAGTGACAATAACTAAAAACTGCTAGTGCTAATAGAGCTAAAAGCTCTTTCCTTAAAGGACAAAAATATTATCGAACTTAAAATTAAGGACTTTCCTTGGTTGCTCAATCTATGCTGGTGTATGCATTGTTTAGTTTTATATAAGTATATATAACTGAGGTAGCACACGAGCCGAGTCGAACCAGACGGTAAGTGGTCGCTGGAGCCCATGCACAACTGTGTGGCACCTTCACTGCTACTCCTAAGGACTACGATGGTCGCCTCATATAAAAGTGAGCCGGCAACCACACGTTTCTACTGACACATAAAAAGTGAAGCACTTGTTTATTAAAAAAAAGCTGTGGCAATTGCACCTCCCAGTCGAATCGTACCGTTGTAGCTTGTAAATTGTAATTGCTGTAATTAAACCAAAGATTGTATGAAGCAAACATTACACGTACATTTACCTGCCTTGAAATTTCACTTCAAAGAATAACAGCTATTGTACTGAGTAATGAGATTTCTGGCGAGAAATAAAGCTCGTTCAATTGTGGGTTGCTCTTTACAAAATTGTTGACAATGAGATCGGGGGACAAATGACAACAGGTATATTTGTCTGCGGGAAAACTTTATTACGTTCATTATTTTTGTATGATAAACATGACGTAAACTTGTTTAAAAATCGGTGTATTAGATTACAAGTTTTTAAGTTATATTCACCTGAAACTTTTTTATTTTAACTTCTTTTTAATTTTTTTCAGGTCTTTGTACATGTTCTCTGAACTAATCCTAGCAATATGTGCCCATTTAGTGTTACCTTTGAACTGTAATAAATGCGGTTGTAATTTAAGAACGGAAATACGTTCTTATGGAAATTACAAAACATAAATTATATGGAACTTCATATATTGATTTGAATAAACGCAATTGACGAAAAACACTCACTATTTAAGAATAATAGTAAATCTTAAGCAGAAACTATAAAAATTGGACAATATGTTTATTTTCTGTAAAAATCCGCTAAGAAAAGATTTTTTATATATCACCCTTAAGGGGTTTAAATTGGATTTGACCATTTGAATTATTTTGTATTAAAATCTTCCCGTACGAACTCACAGTAAACAGCTAGATAATTATAGAATAGAAAAGCAAATGCTTACACGGAAACTTGCAAACATCACGTTTTTTCAAATAAAATTGGACATACAAGTGACAAATTTGTAGACAAAGCTAGAATTATTGTACAAAGTTACTAAAAAGGAACAAATAACAAAGAACTCTAGTTTCTTTTACAAACTTTTTCTATTTCATCAACAACTTTCTATGTTTCCACTTTAGTACGCGTACCTTACATAGACTCACTTCGCATAACGAAATAATTAACAAACTTATCAGGTGGAGAAAAAAGAAAAAGTTGTCTTATAGCACTCGACTAGAACTTTAGCGAAAATGAACTTTAATTAGAACTGTGTCAATTAGTAAGGATAATTAGGCAGGTAAGGAAATTAGCAGTTTTTTATATACCTCCACGTATTAACGTCCGAAGGCCTTAGTAAAGAGACTTGTTTTTAATTACTTGCTTTAAATAATGCTCACGGACCTGAACATTTATATCTACATGCTGTGTTCTCCTTTAGTTAAATAAATAATTAGAAATTGTTGAAATATTAATAAGTTTCGGGAACATACTCTTATTTGACACTAAACAATTTTGAGAGACTAAAATAAACAATAAATCGACTTCAGTATGACTAAAACAAAAGAAAATGTTTCGAACTAAATGTTTTCTTTCCAAACCGTGAGAAAGAAGGGTCTATTACGATCTATTAAGATTTAACTATTGCAAACAAATAATATTACCTTGTAAAACTTAACGTTTTTTAAGCTCTCGGAAGCGGAACATCACGCCTACTTTGACTCTAGCATCCATAGTCACTCATACAACCCTCGACCGCACCTGAAATTGCTTATCTCTGTAGATCATTTATGATATACGCAAGTCTCGCAATGTGCGCTTTAGTAATTAATCCTGCTTTGTAAATCGTAAAGCTAGGCTCTTATCCCGGAATTCCTCAAGGTAAGCAGTTCAAAGTCAGAGAGATTATTAACAGAGGCAGCGTGAACGTCTGTTAATAATATATCGGCTTGAATTTCCTTAATCTGTTACTAGTTTTAGTTTTTATTGTTAACTTTGTTATAAGCTTCGCACCAAGAGGTGTTTACAGGAGCTAATACAACCTGATACGTGAAATTATTTATATTATTATTTTTTTTTTTAATTAATGTATGGAAGTAAGAAACAAGCATGCTCATCTGATGATAAGTAGCTACAGCATCCCATGGACATCTGTAATCGATATTGGGTAAGATCAAAGGCTCACGTAAGGTTAGCCACAGATGAGTTGCTATCCTAGAGGACTAAGATGGAATGCCTCGGAAAAGTATGCAACCACACATACCGTCGTCCTTCCTGGAGACACCTGGCTGGACGGTTCGAGCTCCCACTCTTGCCACTCGAACCCCGAAAGCCCTTTTTAGTCACCTCTTGCGACAAGCTGGAAATATCGTAGAATCCCGGAATTACAAGAACGACGAAGGGTTCTCGTAGTTCCGGGATCCGACCATTTTAAACGGGTCTACAATCAAAGAATCAACGCGTCTTATGTAACTACGTAAGGTTTAAAATTAGTTTATAAGATCATTACAGCATTGTAAACACGTCAGCAGTCGGTTTTCTAGTTATTTTTGAGACCAAATTAAATTTGTCAAGGCGCATGACAACTTACATTTTGTTTAAATAAGCGTAATAACATTTAAATGACGATTTATTTTAATTAGAATTTTGTCTTATTACATTTTCATTTATTTTATAGATATTTAAAGGATAAATACTGCGTACAAGATTAATTAAAGTACTATTTATGTTTAACCAATTTTGTGTTGTTCAATAACTTCCAATAAACCAAATATTGATCAATATTGCGTTATATTTACTTACATGCGTCAATATAGCTCAATACCCTTTCAGATAGTAGTGTGTTAAAAAGGTCAGTTACTTCGTCGAATAAATATTCTTCGTGTAAGTATATTATACTAAACAAAAATTAAAGGGATTCAATAAAACCCTTCTAACATCATACATTCTCTGCTTAATAAGTGCCATTAACAAAGAGATGCACAGACGTGTGCACAAACACACAAACAGTACGGATATTTAAAAGTTTGCCGGACCGTGGATCCAAACTGAAATCCTTGGACCGCCTGGTATAAGGTCCTCAAATTATGCCTAATTTCTTTAAAACAAATTAAGGTCATATTCCGAAGTAGAACAAATTGCTACAAAAGAAGAAAACTAAACGTTTAGCAGAAACATCTCATAAATTATTCAAGCCACTTAAAGACGTTGAAGTCTGTAACGGTATCTATATATTTCTATTTTACTCTTAGTTTGGGTATATTTCTTACTGAAGGTTTACTTACTAATGTTTTTGATCAAACTAAATATGTATTAAACATCTCATACATATTCAACCTCACTTAAATTGCCATAGACCTATAGGTAGTATCTTTATATCTTAGATTCTGTTTGTCTCTCATGCGTGTGTCTGTTTTTTTCAACGCTTATGATAGTAGTCAATAAGCCTCATCACTCTACAATAGGTAATCGAAGTTATAATTAAAACAACTCTAATAGTAAGTAAAATTGTTAGAACTAACCCTTTGAAAGACTATTAGAACTATCTACTATGAATTGGGGTTAATGTGAGAATGTATGGGCCATGTATGGGCAATAAGACTATGAAGAAAAGGCGAAATTATTACTTTCCAGAAAAAGTTATGACAGATCAGCTGTACCGAGCTGCCATATGTTCGCCACGATGACCAAGTCAGGACCATGGGTAGTATATTTTAAACTTACGGTGTTCATAGAAAAATAATAGGGAGACCATAATTTATGAAGGCAGAGAAACCCCATTCGCTTAAAATCCTAATTCGCACAGTCCACAGCTTAAGTAGACACCGGACAATCCCGGATTACAGATAGTGAGTTTCAGCGTTATCTTAGCTCGCTGGTCGCTTAGTGGGCTGTAAGCTTAAATTGTGTTTAAATTGTACCTAAAGCTCCACTTAGCTTCTTTAGGTAATGCGAGCATGCCTATGTAATAATAATCTAGCTGAGAATTTTTCGGAAATGTATTTCTGACCAGGAATCGAGCTTTAAAATCTTCGTCAACAATTATTTTGTGGTCATAATTACGATCACGACAGATTGCTGTCTCTTTCCCACTCTATCTTATATCTAATAACCAGACATATGCTTGAAGGCTTTGAAGTAATCTTCAGGTCCGATTAACTCCAATTTACAGCATTACATAAAAATAACATTCAAATTAATAATTACTTGAAAACATAATTCGATTGATGATCCATTATTGAATTGTGTATACGTATAGATTCCCGAGAACGCATGCCAATATTGCGAAGCCTCGATATAAGGAATCTGATCGTAAATTCCGTTGATGGTGATATAAATATTACAAGTACGAGCGAGGCGATGAAACTGTAGTAAATGTGTAACGTTATGTTCCTCTTGATTCTGAATTATTTGTACATGAAATGAAATATCTTTATTTTGCATAGAACTACGGTGGTACTTACAATTTGTCAATTACTACATTTTTTTTACACTACCACCGGATCGGAACATGACCTCAACTGAGAAGATCCTGCACGAAACACAGTGGGTTTGTCTTTTTTCCTTGTATTACTTTTATGTATATATATTATATATAACAGTAATACAAGGAACAATTTTAAACATCTTGTTAATTACATGGACATGGTGCCAGAATACTAACAAAATGTTCTTGGTTATGTTCTGGCACTGTCTAAGTTCCAACGAGACATAAAGGTAGGCTCATTAATACCAAGGCGGGTAGACCGAAAAATTTGATCTATGTATATTCTAAAAATTTACGAATCTTTGATAGCAAACGAGTATTCTTTCTGATGGTAAGAGGTCATTGACACTTATATCATGTTATATTTTTAAACAACACACAAATATAATCACTTATACTCTTGGTGGTGGTGTAGTGGGTGAAATTCGAAATCTAAATCAAGAGATCTTAAGTGCGAATCCAAGACACTTGTCGCACCTCTGATTATTCAATAATTCTAATTATTCATATTATTAATTAATTATTAGATATTAACTTGCAATTAATTTTAATTAATTTTAATTTTCAATAATTTTAATGTTTTAATATTTAGTTGTTCCCAGCATGCAGTTTACACCTTTAATTGAGGTGACACTTAGATCTTACTTTAATGTGATATGCTTTGTAAATGTACAAGTATTCACTTTGTTGGTGTAACTTAATAATAAATTAATTAATTAATTAAGGCAAAAGCTTCCATAATCCTAATGTTAGAGAAGGTCCACGCCTAACAGTGGACTTAAAATATTAATACAAGAATGGTTGCAATGAAGGCATTCTAGAGAAACCAAAACGCCTACGAACCTAAATAAGTTCTAAAAGGTGCTCATTGTATGTCCTTCCACTGTGAAGGTCCCACACCCAGCACTGGGGCAGTAAGTTACAGCAGTGGTTTACTGTCGACGAAGTAAAGTAATACTATAGGATACACAGCAATACACAAACATAAAGTTTCATGCAAAATTATCACATAATTTGCTATTCCCAGTCGAAACGTCATAAATTGTAGGCCATTCAGAGTACAACAGTGTAGCGGAAACGGCCATAAATGTTTTTATAAGTTATTAACGGTTATATTAACGATACTTGCCTAATATCCAGAGTAATATAACTGTTATATTGTCACTGAATTATTATGTCCTTGTGACTGAGTCCTCCTAACTAGCTTTTTACAAATATATTTTACAATTACAAGTAATATTAGAATATTCCTATATTTTATATAATTTTATCTGCGGGTTTCAATTTAAGTTTAATTATCCACCTAAAACTATTAAGCTTAATTCAAAAGATTCAAATGATTGCAGTTAAATTTGCACGATAACTTCCCACACAAGGTACTGTAATTGTTTCCTATAATATTAACGAAGAATAAATTGAAAGTTCGAACCTAAAAATATAATGTACTCAGTTGCAGAATTATATTTACAAACCCGTATTTCAATTTAAAATGAAAAGGTTTTTGTTAACTTAGAAAATTACATCTTTACGTTTTATGTTTTAAATTTTGAATAAGGCTCTACCATTCAGACTGAATATAAAATTTGAATTATAACAAAAGAGTAAGATAAGAAGCTTTTTAGTAAACTCTACAAATAGAGCTTTAAGTAAAAATAATACTTAATATAAAACTCACGCAGCTTTCGAAGTATCCAAACTTAAAAATTCTTATCTTACACTGTACGCGATAAGAATAAAAAGTAACTAATAATGTAAAAATATGAAAAAACCAATAAAACAAATGAAACCAAAAATAAAAGTTACAACCTAAAGAAAATGTAAAAGTAATATATTTAATGACGTTGGCATACGGTGCTGTTTTGTTTTGTTTAAAATGTGAAATACTTTTTTCAGGTTTATAAGTTAGTATAGAAAATTCCCATACCTACATACAAATATATTTTTAAAATGAACCATAATTATTTTTTTAAGAAGAAAATATTGTTCTTTTTATTATAAAGGTTATACATGACATCGTATTTATTTTCTATTCAATTAATTAACGTGCAAATTCAACTGCTTTTATACTCAACATTTCTTGTTCAATATTGAACCTAACCTTATTGAAGGACGAAGGAATTGACCCCAACAAACCAATGCACTGTATAACCAATAGGTTTAATACTCTCGTTTAATTTCCACTCTAAAACGACAGACGAATAAATCGTAGGAAAAAAGTTTTATTATATTTGAAAGTTATAAGCGTTCACTTTTCTCATGGAAATGAGCTACTTCTTCAATATTCCGAATATGAATGTGAAATTAAAGTTTCCTTTCATCGTCTGGACAATTATAATGAAATACTATGAATGAAATCTTTTGTTTCATTTCTGCACCAGTTTCCAAACAAAGACCGATTATTCTAAGATTGTTTTTATCGACTCCGTCACAAGAAAGAAATGACACGTAATTTTTTGGCACGTTCTACAGCCCAAACAGCCTAACTTGACGGATAGTAATATATGACGTATCTTTGAAATTGTTTCAGTTGTCAGAGTGTTATAGGCTATAAAAAATAAAGATGGCGCTTATTAACGGATAAAGGAGGGAATGGGACGATTCTTACGATAACCGTAAACAAAAAAAGTATTTTTATCCAATGTTTTTTTTATTCTTAAATTAATTTATTTAATCAATGTCAAAAGCTAAATTCGTAGTTAATAGTTTATAAGCGCCTCAGACGTCAAATTCGAACAAGGAATTTTGTCTCAGAAAACACGAAATTGTTGTATACCTAACAAAATACCGTTTACAGAAAAACGGTAGTAGAGTAAATAGTTTCTCGGTAGTAATATTTAAATCATACTTTTATGATACAATCAACCTTTACATCTTATTTTTTACAAATAAATGAGAGATATATAACTTCGTTTATTCGTCGTATATTCAATATTCATATATACAATATTCGTTTCTACTCTCTTCGCTTCCAGTACATACGAGTCATAAATAGCATCTTTCATTACGTGATAATCTTTTTAAAATGCGATGTCTCCCGCCCTAATTGAGTTTCATTTTCCT
>DWLI01001797.1:0-14544 GCA_018249915.1 Cecropterus dorantes dorantes | reverse complement strand
ATCATTTTTCCTTTCCGGTCGAAAACTGATCAATCGTCATTTAATTAGTTTGCCGGGTCAGCTAGTTTTCTATAAAATTTTTACTCTTTTTAAATAACGAACAAATTGCCGTGAAATCGAATATAAATTTGACTAGGAGTCACTCTTACTTCAAAACCTATAACATTTTGCCTGTGAATACAAAGTCTAACAGAACTAAAAGTCAAACTGTAAAATAAACTCCATACATTTATTAATATAAATGGTTTACCCGTGTACATGGATATCCTTGACCAAGCTGGAATAGAGCGCTAACGAGACATCCGGATCGTTAAAGCGTTGCTACCTTTGAAGACGCAGTGAAAACGCCGCACGTACAATATTCGCGCCATTCAGATGAAAACAGTTTTATGCGGTAAAAGCGAGTCTCATTAGACCTTGAATAAAATAAATGCGAAAAATGTTTTTAAAACAAGTTTTCTCCTATAAACTGTTTAACTTGAAGTTTTAAACTTTTTACTTTAACGCTCTGAAGGTCCTGTGACATTCTTGTTTTCTCATCTGATATCGTAAACTATCTAGTTATATTCAAAACAATTATATGAAGGTAACAAAATGATCATAAGATTTGTCATATAAAAGTTCCTATATCTACATTCGGCGTCTATCGTCAGATCAGCTCCATAATCCGACTTGATTGCTTTGCCACCAAAGCTATATAGGTTTGCCAAAATTTATCTCATTTGGATGCCAGCAAATGCTTGAAAAATGAATAACAAATTTTGAGCTGGAACGATAAACGAACGAACCGAGTTAAATTAAAGCTTATAAAATAGAAAATAAAAAGATTAAAAGACCTTAAGTTGCAGTTACGCAAAATATTTATTATTAAAAACAACGTTGAAATAAATAAAATGCATATTATAAATGGTCATAATTATGAAACATACTTAAGGTGTTAATAATAAAAAAATCTTTCGTCTATTTGTCTCTATATATAAAATGCCATTTCGGCCGAGAAA
The DNA here is from genome assembly GCA_018249915.1 of Cecropterus dorantes dorantes. Lineage (NCBI taxonomy): Eukaryota > Metazoa > Arthropoda > Insecta > Lepidoptera > Hesperiidae > Cecropterus > Cecropterus dorantes. Next base: position 13,543 of record DWLI01001797.1, on the reverse strand, counting down.
GAAACTCGCCGCTTAGTTAGCGTTCCAGCTCATTGCGTCACTGCCTCTGGCACGGGAATTTTAAAGCCTTGAATAGCTATTCAGTTCAAGGTTTTACACTTCACGTGCAAAGAAATTGTACAATGAAATATATTTACAAGTCAAACGTTTGTAAAATCAACGAACAAATAATTCATCATAACTATTTGTTTACTAAACAAACAAATAAAAAAACTTTTAAAGTAAACGTGTAATACAACCGGATCCGCAAACACTTTCCGAATATCTGCATCGCGTCAAAGCGCCGCCGTCATCCCGTATTCCTTGTGACAGAATCGATCGAATCACAAATAGAAACTAAACTTGTAAGATAAGCTGTACACATCACAAAGGTGGTCGGGTAGCAAAATCCGATTCGTCATAAAAGTATAATAATAGTGGGTCGGGGGTGCCGCAACAACGGCGGTGACCTACACAGCGCGCGCCGCCGCGGCAGTCTTCTGTCGAGCTTTCTAATGACCTCAGGCGTTCTGTGTTGCGCGATAAAACACATTTAATCCTCTGGAACTGATAAAAACTTAATCGTGATTGAAATTCCGTTTGTTTCTCGTGTGGTGAACTTTTAGGACAGGCGCACTCGCCTTTTCCCATGGACGGTGGTTGCGTCACAAAAATGAACTCTAAACACTAAAGGATAACTCTGTTTATAATTAGCTCGAGCCGTGTGTCACCGAAAGCTTTATAGGTAAGTACACAATTTAGTTTTGAGAAAGTTTTGTTTTACTCACGTGGCTTTATAACTAATTTTAGAATTTCGTGTGGATTTAACGAACTCGCAAACGCTATGTTTACCTCGCAATATAAGGTGATATGGTAGTTATGTCGGCATCAAAACCGTGTCAAGAGTTAGCGAGATCTCTACATACTCTTTATATTGAAGCGATAAGTACTATAGTTACAGAGCAGAGTATCATTTTGAAACGGTTAGTGGCATAAATATTTACTAACGAGCGTCAAACTTACTTTTTAATTTAAATTTATGAAGGTGAATCCGCTTACCGTTCGGTGCATCTGAATTAAATATGTTCAGGTAGGTTTTAATGACATAATTTATAACGTTGATCAAGTAAATGTCTGAAAATGTAATTTATGGTTGTATATACTAGTATATATTTATGTTTAATTATACGCAACGTGGTTGAGTATGTTTTCATTTTTGATCGTAATAATATTGAAAATTTAGTGTTATTTAACAAGCGATACGATAATTTTATTTTTTTAACTGAAACTTAAAAGTTTAGTTTCAGGATTTTGTTGACGTTATTGTATTACCCACCTACTATTTGGTCACGAAACGTCGCGTGACTCGAATACCTTTATATAACCCTGTACATATTACTATAAGTACTTACTATTGACATTGTAATCGATATTAGGTATGAAATGAAATGAGTATTTTGAAGAGCTCCCAGTTTGAAGGATTGTGAGCGTAATCTGTAAAGCTCTAGAGATTTATTTCATTTGTATTAACACCCAGAGTTGTTTCAGTTCAGTTAAAATTGAATCTGAGCTATATATCTGAAGACGGTGGATGATCTTATTCGTATTACAATTATGTAAAGCAAGCTCAAATTTGAACAATAATTTAGACTTAACTAATTACATTTTACTTATATCGTTGTTTTTGTTACAGGTTGATGATATGAAAAACACACCTATATAATAATGTAATTATGAAAAAGATTTTATGCTTTGAAGCAAGGAAGAAGAATAATTGCAATGCATTTCAAATTATTTCAATATTATTGGTTTTACCCTCCATTTTCCGAGCTCAAAATACCTTGGGTTGCTCGGACGTGATTAGAAATAATAAATGCTCATGTTATACATTTGAAAATGGTAACGTTTTTTGTATATTTGATATTAATGCTTGATAATATATCATGCAATCGTGATCAACACATTACTGTATTTTCAGCTTTATTTCTTGATTGCCAAGATACATCTGCTAAGGATATTAAAAATGCTCTCAAGAGTGTATCTAATGTACACTCATTTACTGTGTACGACCTCGACGGCAGTGAAGAAGCTTTGGGACCACATTTTATACCACAAGGAGTTTGCATCAAACATATACTTATATCAAGAACGAGCATAAGGGATATTGATGATGAGACTTTTATGCCGCTCAGGAAGTGCCTTGAAACGTTAAGCATTGTATCCAGCAAAATTAAGGTTATGCCTCAAAAGGCATTCTCCGGCATGCTGAAATTAATATCGATCGAGCTCACTTCAAACTACATTGAAGAAATACCAAGTTACAGTTTTTACTCTCTCCCTTTAATGAAGCTTAATTTAAAAGGGAATATGATCCAATATATTTCAGAGGCAGCTTTTTCAGGTGTAGAACAAACGCTTACTGAAATTGATTTAAGCGAAAATAATCTTACTTCGTTTCCCATAGTTTCAATTTCAAAATTAAAAAATCTGAGGTCTCTTCGATTAGCATGGAATGAAATGTCTTCTTTCCCCTCTGTTGAAAATTCTGATTTAATATCCCTGGAATATTTAGATCTAGACTCTAATAATTTTGAATTTATTTCGGAAGACTGCCTTAAATTTAGTCCGTCCCTGACGATATTATCGTTTCATTTTAATTTCATTAACGGTATTCATTACCGAGCATTTTATTCCCTTGTTAATTTAAAATCTTTGGATTTGAGCCATAACAGGATTAAGATCTTAAATACTAATCTCTTTCAGAATAATAAACTATTAGAGTTTATAGATTTAAGCCACAACCATTTACATCATATTCATGGCCTACTTTGCAACATGCCGTCTCTCACAGAAGTATTTTTAAGTCATAATAATATATTGGAAGTGCCAATCGATTCGTTTCTTAATTCAAGTAATATAAGTAAGATACACTTAGAAAAAAATTGTATTAACAACATAAATAGTGAGAGTTTTAGTGATTTAGAAAATTTAGAAGAATTGCATCTAGATTTTAACTATTTAAATCAAGTGCCACATAATATATTAATGAATACCAGAAACCTAAAGACATTAAGATTAGACAATAATAATTTTAGTGACTTAAATAATAACACTTTAGAATCCTTAGTAAATTTAAAAGACATCAAAATGAATAATAATAGACTCAAAACTATTTTAAAGCATCATTTCCGTAATTGCTTACAAGTGGAAGAGATTTACTTAGATCACAATAAAATCAACTTTATTGAGCTAGGTACGTTTACATTGATGGCACATTTAAAGTTTTTAACGTTACATAATAATAATCTAATAGAATTACTTGACATTTTGCCCAAAGGTAAATCAAATTTGCTCACTTTATACCTTAATTCTAATTCTTTATCATCAGTAAACAATTTCATACTTCGATCTCAAGAACGGTTATATCAGTTTAGTTTGAAAAATAACCGATTAAAGTTTGTAACAAAGACCACTTTTAGTAATTTAACCTATTTGACTCGGCTGGAGTTAAATAAAAATGAAATCTCAGTAATAGATGACTTCTCCTTTCAACGACTGTCATCAGCACGTTATTTAGACTTGCAGCAAAACAGTTTACGAAATATTACAAGCTACACGTTTTTTGGTTTAAGTGAATTAGAAGACCTGGATGTTTCAAATAATAGGATTTTATATATTTACGACATGGCTTTTGACACATTAAAAAAATTAAGAAGCCTGAATCTGTCTAACAACCCCTTGAAAATATTACATAAAAACATTTTTCAACAAGGTCTGCCACTAAGTACTCTTTATTTAGATAATTGCGAAATTCAACTAATTGAAAACGGAACTTTTCATGGCTTGAATAATCTTAAATATTTATCTTTGAAAAATAATTCTTTAAAATCTACAGACTTATTGGCTCTGGATGTCTCAGGTTTAAAATTCTTGGCACTGTCTTACAATATTCTTGACTATCTACCGGTAGAAGCATTTTCGCAGCTTCCACTCTTAGAAGTTTTGCTCATGGAACATTGCAATATAGAAAATATTTTAGATGATACTTTTGTGTACAATAAGAATTTATTAAAATTGAACATAGCTCAAAATATTATAAGTACCACTCCAACAAAACTGTTTGGCCTACATAATTCTATTTCTGAATTCAACATTAGTAATAATTTCTTGGACTATGTCCCTTTTAATACTCTTCATAATTTTACATACTTAGAAACTTTAGATATAGCTGATAATTTATTGCCGAAAATAGAATTAAGTGGTTTTGAAAAACTTACAAAGCTGAAATATTTAATTTTACGAAAAAATGAAATTCAATCTATTACATCGAGAAAAAAAGTTGTGCTACAAGAACTCGTACTGTTTGATATAAGCTTTAATAAATTAATTCACTTACCACCTGTTATATTTGAAAATTTTCCGAATATACAAAATTTAAACATTTCGTATAATGATATAATTAATTTTGATTTTTTGACGTCATACAAACAGTTTGGGGTTTCTTTAATTAATATAGATGTTAGTAAAAATCCTGTCATTTCATGGACCACATCTAAAAAAGCAATCAACAATAATACTTTAATCGCAAACTTGTATGAACTGCACATTTGTTCAACTAATTTAAGCAACATTGAAGATATTACTTTTGAATTATTCACAAGTTTACAACATCTTTACTTGAAATTTAATAAAATTAGGCGACTATCTATTAGTCCATTCTCGAAATTGAGTCTCTTAGAAAACTTAGACATAAGCTATAACAGGATTACACATCTTAAGACTAGTCATTTCCGAGGATTAACTAAACTAAGTACTTTATGTTTGTCTAATAATAATATTGAATCTATGGAATCTTTTGATGAAGATTTAAATAATCTGAAGCTTTTAGACCTCTCTCACAATAAATTACAAAATATACTTAACGAAGACCTTATTAACTTGAAAGAACTTACAGTCCTGTATTTAAGTTACAATAATATTAAATATATATCAGTAACAGCTTTCAAAAATCTTAATAAAATAGTACAAATTGACCTTGAGCATAACAAACTTCAGAGCATACCTCTTGAACTTTTGATTTCAATAGAAAATCACGTACAGGACATATCGTTGAAAGGTAAACATAATATATCATTATATTCCCATGCTTTCATATATTTCAAATTTAATTATTGTAATTTTCATTTTCAATTTCAGATAACGTAATAATTTGCAGATGTCAAAAGAACAATACATGGACATGGATACAAGACCATCCCAAGATAATAAAACCAAATGCTGTGGTATGTTATAATGATGACTATCCAAGGGAAAAATGTAACTTTCCAATGATTGCTCAAGTATCTATCGATAAACATAATGACAATTCTGTATCAGTATCTTGGTTTATTCGAAATCGTACAGCTATAAAAGGTTTACAAATTTTGTACTATAACGAAGATATAGATACTGACGTAAGTATTGCTAGTCGTATCTTGCCTTCATTTCCATTTTCAATTTTATTTCAGTTTAATAGTATTACGCGTTTTTTATTTTTTGTAGGTAAAGTCTAAATATATCGATAAAAGTGATATGTCCACTCATATCACCAATCTACGATCAAACACAAATTATATTGTTTGTGTAATAACTTTGTATGATGATCAAATGATTAGTATAGAAGAAGAAGAAATACTAAAAGTAAATGATACTGATATCGAGACAAACACAACCATGAGAATGAGCCGAAATATTGCAGCGATGCTAATTTCGCAGTCGCCTTCGAGCGAGTGTGTTTCGTTTGACACTTTTAAAATAACCGCCACAGTTAAACCAAAACCAAAGAAAGTTTTTCATTTTTCTTCGTTCCTTAACCGACGTTTGGGATTAATTGTTGGTTGTACTTTGGGATTTATTGTGTTTTTTATAATGGTCTCTGTTTTGTTGTACACAAAAGTTAAAGAGAGAAAAAGGATTGCGAAATCCGATCCAGCGTGGTCGGAGATGAATGATTACCATTCTATGCAAAGTAAAGAGGACATTTTGCAGAATTCTACAACAGCATCTACTGATAATATTTTGTTAGGGATGACGAAGAATCGAAATTCATCCTTAGACCAATTAAAATAATATTAGATTTAGAGATATTCCTTCAAAACGACTAGATGGTAGAATTTACTTGAAGTAAGTGTAGGCAGGTTTAAATGAACACGCGTCGAGTGTTTGTGTGAATTAGTCATGTGTAATAGAATATTAGTTTATTTTATGACCAAAGTAAAAGTTTTATGTCACGTATCCATGCGTGTATGTTAATGCAAACATGTTATATCAAGGTGTTCATTGTCGTGACTTAAATAATTAATACGGCCAATGTTAATGGTTGTAATTTCGTGTGTTAGTATTATTATATAAGAGAATAGATTTAATTTTCTTTCTTCATAATTTATCTTTTTGTGATAATAATATTTAGGAATCAGACTGATTAGATCTTCATTGCTATAATTTATAAAATTGCTCATAACCACTTAATATATTAAAATGCAGCGCTCAAGATGGCGCGCTCATACGCTAATGCTTCTATTATGAACGTATATTATAATCACTCTTGACGCGTTTTCATTCATACTTGTAGGTTCACAGAGAATTCTAAGTACCACTTTAATTACGCATTAGAATGTTAATAGATGCTGAAATATTTATGAATACTTGCTTTTAACTATATTCTTGTAGAAAGTAGTGGTTAGGTAGGTAGCGATTGTAATTATTAGATATTTCAAATGTTTATTATGCTAGTCATAGGTAGAGAAGAAATATATTGAAATAAAATTGTTGCCACAACCAAGTCTTTCTATTTGGGGTTTGAATAATTTCGTAGGAGTCTGTAACATTTATATACTTACACTTCTATCCAGTGGCTTAGCGTGGGGGGAGGGCAGAGGTGGCTATAGCCCCGGGCGGCATAATTTGGGGGACGGCAAAAAACCCCTTTTTTCGTAATGTGATACCGTATATATATTTTTAGTTTCAATGTAGATATTGCCGTTTTTTCACTGATATTTTTTACTGGATGAGCGGCGAATACAACGTCGGCCCACGCTACGCCATTGCTGCTAGCTTCTCCTTTCCTTATAGTTAAATGAAACTGAACAATTTTACTTTTATTTATTAAAATATGTCTGTAATAAAGTAATTCACTTCATAAATTTAATGTACACCTAACTCTAGAAATAGTGAAGTCTTACTGTTTGTCATTATTAAGAGTATTTACAATTTATTTTGTAGCAAATATAAAATGTGCAGCGATTTAACTAATTAACAGTAAAGGTATTATAATAAAAAGTCATGGCCACTTAACGACCATTTATTTTGAGAGGGAAGAAAAAATTGTAAATAAAAGTTGTTCGAAACATTTACATAATTCTACAACGATTTTACTCTTAAAAGGGGACCTTGATTTATCAAACGGTACTGGGGGAAACAATAGTCTTTGAAGTATAATGCATACTGTTTCTACAAAGAAAATGTAGGCGCGTGGTAGATTACGTTTGACCTTTTTTATAATGTATAAGTAGCAAACGAATATGCATTCACTTGATGGTAAATAGTCAATGCCGACTATGGCCCTCTGTAATCAATTTTATGTAAAACAAGGATGCAAAGACGCGTCTGCCACTGCTGAGAGCACAGACGTTTTACTCAAATAATATTTACTTATTTGCATACTGGTAGCAAAACTTTAACATTTTATAAGTACGGTACAATTTTACTTACATAAAAAATAGTTTTACACCAGTGAAAAAGACTGGACTGGATTTTTGTAATTCTATTCCTAAAATACAGTCATTAAAATTTAATATAACTTCAAAGAACGCTTGGTGCGCGTGGGCGATTTTATGGGCAGAATACGACTCCTTAAATATACCGTTATAAAATAAATCTTTGTCAAATTTATATACTGAAGGTTGTTTACATGACCCGATTAGATACTCCACATCAATCTAACAACTCCACACCAATGTAACAACTAGACTTTTTAAATTTTTGCGTCTAAGCGATTGTGTACCCACACTCAGAGCAAAGATTATAGTAATACTCGCTAAAGCGCCTCTGTACGTGCTTTTACGTTTAGAATGTAGAACCAACATAGTTCGACCGGGAAGGTACCACCTAAGATTCGGGCGTGAATAATCTTTGCATTTTAGTAGATGCGGATATATATGACGGTTTTAGCTCTAGAGTCGGAGTTTACCAGATGGTTGAACCAGTGTAGTTCAACCGGGAAAATACCATCTCTACACCTATTTCTAGCGAGAAGCATTTTTTGCGTTTCGGTGGAAGGTTTTGTTGCTGGCTCACTTACATATGAAGCGACCATCTTAGCCCTCGAAAGCAGCAACGCATCTGTAATCAACTCCATGTACCTCTGTTCTATATGAAATTTCTTACAGATGTCCATGGGCGGTAGTATCCACTTACCATCAGGTGGACTGCATACTCGTTTGCTACTTCAACTCACAAAAAAAAAGTCGAACTACAAAGCGTTCGAGCTTTAAAACCAAAATCTAGGCATCGATCACGTTACACACTTTAGTTGAGTCAGTAGCAACAGACATAGTAACAGAAACAGCCTATTAAAAATTCACTGTGGCCTAAGCCCTTTAAATGTTTGAGTAGATTCAAAGTGAATGTGCCACTGTACACTGTTGCGGACTGTACCTTACAAAGGTTATTCCAGCCTCGTAAATTGAATTTAGAGAGGTTTTTTTTCTTTGTTAGTTTTTGATATCTGTTACCTACGTATTAATTTACTTATATAGCCGTAAAAAGGAATTAAAATAGTGCTATAAAGTTTGTGTTTACTAAAATTTCGTTTTATAATTATTTATTCACAGTGACCATGACACCCGCGACACAGGATCAAATCCTAGTGCAGGGCTATGAGTGTAAAAAGCGTGTGTGTGTATGTCAATGCTAGCAAAGAGAGACTGCGAAATTCTAGCTTGAAGATAAGTTGTACTGGAACAACTATTTTAGCTTCAGCAACAATTATACTGAATAGTCCAGTTAATACTTAAACTATAAGCAGTTTTAGTGGCGTGTTACTGCGATCTAAATTTCTCATAGATTGTATGACAGTGTTAATATTTATATGACAGTACTCTTACCTATTGTTTAAATACATGTAAGTTTAACTTAATGTTTATGTAAATAGATGTAAATAACATCTATTAATACAGAATCACTACTGGACATGATGACACACTAACTGCAAATTTGTCATTTTTAAACGTGTTTAAATCAATTTTTCACACAAAACATAAATTGAAACCATCCGCTCCTTTATGCTATGAATTATTGTTGTCTAAATCAGTGTTGTCAACAGTCAATTACGGTAGACTAACACATTACAGTTAGATGTCAATTTACAGAAGTTATGACGTTCGAGCTCGGAATGATATAGGTTATATGATTGAACTTGAATAAGATATGATGGGCGTTATACAAGCTAGTGTGTATAAAGTGTATAAAGCTACGAACTGGCCACAACAATCATCGTTATTGAATTCCTGATTGATTGATCTAATAACTAGCTGATACCAATTGGTGGTCGTTCGGTTAACGTTAGGAGTGAGACAGTTTTTTGTAATGTTAAATAATATAAATATTTAGAATTATATAATTACAAATTCACGAATTGAATGCTAATAATAGAATGCCAATGCTTAATACCATTTTCTATTAAACGTCAACCATATCCAGAAAAAAAATATGATAGTGCAAAAATGTAGACACAAACAAAGGAAGAGACGGAAAAGTGTTTTCATAACAACAAAATCAAATAATAATCCTGTGGAGCTATAAACCTAGCAAGTGTTAATTCAAAATCAAGCCAATTCAATATTATTTATAGTATATTCATATAACATGTTGAATATGGTGGTTATCCAATTATTTTGCGATGAGCAGTAAGCATATAATTGCGTTGTAAACCACATTAATTAGTAAAATTAGCCAATTAGATATAGGCGCTTCAAAACTTGACAGACTACGAAATTATGGTTAATTTCATAGTCTGTCAAGTTTTGAATAATATAGAACCTTTAAAGTTAATTATGTACTAAAATAATGTTGTCGTGAAGGTATATAATATTTTAAGTAACTTCTGAAAGGACATTGATAGACTTGTCATCTTTTTTTTACCGGATTGCGTCAGAAGGAAGGTAATTGGTAATTAAATAAAACAGAATGACGTACCAAACGAGCATTCAGTCCACTTGATAGTAAGTGATTACTGCCGCCCACGGACATCCGTAAGCAACTTCACATACAACAGGAGTTCTACATGAAGATGATCACAAATTTGTTGATACGATACTAAGATGGTCGCTTGATCTATAAGTGAACCAGCAACCACACCCTTTCAATGACACGCAAGACATACTAGAAATACCCGTGGTGATAATACCTCCCCGGTCGAACTACACTAGTTGTACGACCTGGTACTTTTAATGGTTGCAACATAAAGTCGCGTTAAGTAACTCGACAACTGGGAGGCCTCGAGCATCAACTACACTTTCGATACGGATCAATACAGGAAGGTATCGATTAGTATTCAGCTTGTGATGTTCAAACCACCAATAGGTAAGCCTATATTGGCAATTAACCACTATTGACATTTAGCGATTGTTATAAAAATAACCGATGTCCATATGAACGTCTAAAGTACTAAAGCTTGTATAATCTTAAGCTACCAGGAGACGCCAAACTGCCAAGGCGCTCGATGTCGTTAAACTTTGCTTAACTTTGTAAATCAGATACTAAGATTTAGTCTAGGCAAGGCTATGCGTACTGCTATCTTCCTATTATCATACTGCTATAATACTAGAACTATTAGTTTATGTAACCAATATAAAATTGATTGTAAGTACTAAAAGTACTCTATGTATTGTAAATCTACAAAGTAGCTGTTTGTAACTTTTACTTAATGCACTTTTTTATTATGATGGCAAAAGGGTCGCGCAACGTGTCATATAAGTAATTGGTATGATTATCTATGAATAAGCTATGAATAAAGTGATATAGCTATTCGTATTCTACAACTACAACGCTGAATTATATAAAAACGCGAATGACTTACCCACATGACATATTTGTCCATGGCTAGAGAAGAAAACTCGTATTGTACATACATCTTACATAATTAAAATATCATTAAGCACCAAAACAATATACAAAAAATACATTTAAACACAATAACAATATGCAACCAAAATAAAAAAAAAACATTTTGCAAAACACTAAAATGATTTTATGATATTTAAATTAATTTTTTGTACAATGAAATAATTTAATGCATTGAATCAATTTTACTGTCATAACTGCTTACAATTGTTTTATATGTTTGTATTGTATTCTGACTAATTAAATTTCATTGTACAACAATTGTACAATAGGACATTATACAATTGTTTAATATACAGTATACAATCACACGGATAATTAATTTCAAATAGTACAATTGATATGAAGCATTATTAAAAGCCCTTACGTATTTTGAAGCATGCAAAGGCAAGCGTATGAATTATGCAGCTAATTGAAGGATATAATTGGCATGATACGAGTATGCTCCAGGGTCACTGATAATTATACTAATTGGCGTTTAAGCATTTACCCTCGAGGAATAAGTAGTTATACTGATGGGTGATACGAGTGCTTTAAGTATTTGCAACGGATATGGTTCGAGCTGTAACGCACCACCGCCAAATTTATTTCCACCGTAAAGCAGTTCTTGCGTCACTTTCAAATGAAGCGGCAACTTTAGTTCATGGAGGAAACAAACAAACACGCTTTCTACACTGACAGCCCCACACTAGGATTTTCTCCCGTATCGCGGGTGCCATGGACACAAAGACGAATACACAAACACCCAGAACAGAAATTTTCCAATGTCTGTCTAGCCGGGAATTGAACCCAGAACCCACTGCGCGTCAGACCGGTATGGTGACCGCTCTGCCACGCTGGTCGTCAAGCAACGCGTCTGTGATTTACTTCACGTAAGACCCTTAATGTTTTAAAAAAGTATCATTGAATTGACTGCTGGGCGTAACGTTGAACTTAGTTTCTTAATTCGAGCATTTGAAAAAAAAATGGATCTACTTAAGAAATAATTCCAATCCTCTTTAGGATTGTTTGTAGACTTTCGGAAAACATAAAATTTGTGATAGAATTGTATTTATATTTTCGACATTTGTAATTTTTTTTTCATTTTCTTTAAAATTCTAAATCAATTTGGTACTCATCTTTAATGTCAATCGTTCGCTAATCTATTATTCTCAATGCGTAATATTACAAGGAGGCCTGACTTGCCCACGCTGCTGTTTACAGAATTTATATGTCTATGAGATTTTGACAGAGAAGGATGTAATTTTTATTTACTCTAGCCAATGAGTATTTATTGAAGGAACTGGCCAGCGTAATATCTGTCTAATATTATGAATTCCGGGTTCGATCTCCGGTTAAGCAAACATCTGATAAATCAACATTTATGTTCCGCGTATTTGTCTTTTATGTGTCCATACCAACATAGGTAAACTCTGTGTGGAGCTAAAAGTGTTAATTAATAATGAAATGTGTGTGACTTCGATATATTATAATATGTATGCGAAATTATTTTCCAAGCACAAAAGGCCGAATTCATTAATAATTGCTGCTTCTATAATATAAATTTAGTGCTTATATACGATGCAACGAATTAATTTATGCTTTGTTCGACCACACGCCTAATTAATGTGACCAGTAATGGCAATTGGTGGTTATTTGATCATTTAATATAACAATTAGTGGAAAAGGTAGTTTGATAGAAACTGTTAGTTAATCTATCGCAAGAGACAGATTGATCCGCAGCGCACGCTAGATTCAGGATTTATGTTCATACACTTCACCGATAGTGATCTGCTAGGTACTGTCGGAGGTGTGACAAGTGATTGCTTTATTACGTGATATCAATAGACTAACGGGAAACTTTGGAATTTATATTCTTTGCTTGCGTTATAAATTTTGTTGTACTGTCTGATTGATATATAACTTTTTCTATCAACCAAACGTAAAGCTTTAGAATAGGAAACGAAAAGTGTTTTAATGAATTAAAGTTGTTTTACTATTACATCTAGCGAGCACTACTGTCAACTTTCTTATTGTATTATCTTTTGCATAAATGAGTGATGTGAATAGTTTTGTTTACATAGATAACTATTTAACCCGCTTACTTGACGACCCGCGTGGCGGAGCGGTCACCATTCCGGTCAGACGCGCAGTGGGTTCCGGGTTCGATCCCCGGCCAGACAGACATCTGAATGATGAATTTAGATTTCTGCTCTGGCCGTCCATGGCACCCGCGATACAGGAGAAAATCCTAGTGCGGAGCTCTGAGTGTAGAAAGCGTGTGAACGTGTGTATATATATATATATATATTGTATGAAATACGAACACGTATTTCAATCTGGATTCTTGTGCGAGTAGAGTTGCTAGGTTGTAGAACCAATGTAGTTCGACCGGAGAGCTACCACCGCCACACCTATTTCTAGC
>DWLI01001796.1:0-14544 GCA_018249915.1 Cecropterus dorantes dorantes | reverse complement strand
GATATCCATGGGCGGCAGTGACCACTTCCCATCAGGTGGACTGCATGCTCGTTTGCTACTTCAATATTATAAAAAAAGACGGGCAGCAATGTCTTTATATGTAAAATCGACTCCTAATGTGGTGACAAACACACATGCCAGGTGCCTTGATTATTTGCAAAAACTCCACAATGGCATAAGTCCAGCAGTGGTCTCCGAAAGGCTGATTAACGTACGGATGAATAGATAAGACAGAACCTGAGTCATATATGTAACCTCAAATATTCATGTGCGGCACTGATTATTGAACCTTTAAATAATTTATTAGCAGGTATTTTTGTATAATATGGTATGGAATCATTTATGGCGCATAATTAATCCATATAACAAGCAATGTGATTTTGTTTCTATCTTACTTTAACAATACGACTAGATGAAGAGGAAATACAAACAACTTTCGATTTGAATACTTTGATCTGTTTGAACTAATCAGAGACCTTATAAACATTGTAATTGTGCTATTGTTTATGAGTCACAAAACAATGATTATTGAAATTCATTATGAAGATGTCAGCCGATGATCAAAGTTTAATAAGAAAAGTACGCTTGAATGAGCAAATATAATGGCCTTAGTGATATGGGAAACAATGGGCTCTTCTGGGCGCAGTGTTAGCGACGAAAACGCACATACAGATTGCCACTTGACTGGAGCTTGACTCGCTCCAGTGGCCTCGACGTTTTAAAATATGTTTTATTATTATTTCGTTGCTTATCTAAGGTGTGGCCGTTAGTACCGGCCGGAAGAAATTATGAGATGAAATTGTGCAATAATATTTTAATACTTTTAATTGTTATCTAAGCCCAATAGTTTGGTCATAAACTGTTTCGTTTCACTATAAAAGTTCATTTTCGCCGTTTATGCGATATAGTAGCTAAGAAGTTAACAAAAATATTAATCATATTTTATAAAATTATTTCATGACGTAATGTTATGAAAATAGAATGTAGTATATGTCTTTTCAGTCTATCATTGAAAAATCTTTTGATGTTATCGTGTAGGGTTACTAAGCAATACTTGCATTAACCTTACTATAATTTTTCAAAACGCGATAAACACAACAGACTAAGATGATTTCTATGAAGTAATAATACCGCTCTTAATAACATACATTTAGACTATTTAAATGGGAACAGGTTGTCCCGGTGAGGCATAGAAGTGTTGAATGGAGGTGTAATCAGCGCTATTGAGTGGAGTCGTCACCTGCGGAACTCGTTGTTATTGTGAGCGATTGCTGGATAGGGACCCCATACGACAATTTGTCTCAGGACATAATTTTTGAGTAGACAATGAAATTTTAATTGATGACAATATGACGATGAACCAACTTTGCTATTCAATAAATCCAAGAACACCTAAGCGAAGTGTATATTAATGCAAAAGTATCCACAAGTAGAACATGAAAGGTTTGCAGCTCTTACTTAGGCAATATAATCAGTAACAGGTCATCTTCACGTAACAGCTGCAATAAACTCTGATAGAATGTTGCACAAATAATATGCTGAAAATTGTAATTATAAAACTATAATAGGACAATATATATAAGATTAATGTTTCATTTTAGGATTTTTAACATGTAAGGAGTAGGATTGTCTCCCATCATATTAGTCCTACTGAGAACTGAATGACGCCGCGGGGCCGCTCTCAGTCTCTCACCCATTCAATTCGTGAAAACCGAACACGATCGACAAAACGTTCGCTGGATTTGTTAAACGACCGGTTCCCATATCGCTTGTTAACTAGTTTTAATCATTTCGTAGCATAACATATTGGGTCAAATTTAGACAGCAGCAGGAATGTCCCAAGGGATTAATAAAATAAACGTAAACGTTTATATTAAAATGTATACGATATGAAATAGCAATTTCATATTGCTATAAGTTTAAATCAATTGCAAGGATAGTAAGTGACAAATCAATAATCATTTGCGTTACTAATAATAATACGTAAATGTTGGATAAAAATCTCCATCCTCGTAAAACAAAAGTTTTATTAATGGTACTCATTAAAAATATATTTTCTTTAAGTTTAGGGATTTTTGTTCTCGTACATCGCACAAATAAAGTAAAAATTAGAAAATGGTCTGCATTTTGTAACAAGAAACTACTTTATAACATCAACAATTTACATGCAAATATCCTTCTGTAATGCATTCATATGAACTGGCTATTCATCTCTGTACTGTGTACACCGGACACGAGGAGCTCGGCGACCGGAAACACTTGTTTGTACGGGTCACGGCAGCGATTCTATTGGAATAATAAAATACATACTTTTATTTATACGGCAGCCCTCTGGACCCTCTCGTAACACGTGCAAAGATCGCGAGAACACAATGATTCCCCACGTCTTCTCAATCTGGTTCTTATTGCGTTGTTGCTCCCTAGGTGCTCGTCTTTATTCTTAGACAAGGTTTTTTAACTGTATGTACATTAGCGTAGAATTAAAAAAATGAATTTGACACTTACCCCCTTGTGTCAAACCGTACACTTCTAATTCTCAGGTTTTTAAGAATGGATATTTCTCATACACGATAGTGGGAAGAAATAAATCGTAAACAATAATAAGTACTTTACAGTGCTTTTCTTTAAATAAAATCAATCAAGACTCAAAAATGTAAGCAAATATTACTTATAGTTAAAATTAATTTGAATATAAACATAACTTCAAGGTAGTAAGTACATCGAAAATAAAAGATTAAAGTGAAGTCATCGGTAAAAAGAAAAGCAAAAGGTGTCGAAAACCTAAAACATGGAAAATCTGTATTTTGTTTTATTGTACTAGTAGGTATATGCGTACAAAAGGCGTACTGATTTCGCAAAAGAACAACTTGAAGTTAATATTCAAAAAGAATATCGGTTACCATTTCAATAAGATTTAAAAGTATGTATACCTAATACATTGTTGTTCGTATCCCTTCTCCCACGTCACAGCCCAAAGTGTTCCAAATAGTTCACAGACAGAACTGCATGGTTATTAATCAAACAATAGGCATTCCGTGAAACAGTGTGTCGGCAAGATGCTTGATAAGAGTCCGGTAGCGACGCGATGCAAACGATTCTCGGTGGCCACTGACTCAGAGGCAACGAGCATTTCATGTTTATAGTTGAATGGTTTTGAATAATTGAAGAAGTTATTTATAAGTTTCCTCTTTAAAAGTGATTCGTGTACGCGATCGTAGCCGGATGCCGCCACCCTTCGGAAGGCATGCCTTTACAAAGGCATTTAGTCTATTTAAAGACATCCTGCTTAGTGCGGGGGCCCGAGTCTTCTCGCACGTGCGTCAAGTGTCCTACGCCTGCCGACCTGTCAATTACTGTCACCCTCACCTATCTCCGCACTCTCAACGTCTGAACTGATAAACTAAGTTTACGTCTAGTTTGCATCATTCCGAGGTCCGCTCATACAACAACAAAGGCGACCATCATCAATGTCTACGTCCACAATATGTAGATACCATTGGTGTTTTACTCAAAGTGACATTTCAATGTATTCCGAACGTACAATCTGTTACGTAAAAGTCAATTATAAAATAATTTACTTTATACTATTTTCTATAAATCCTACAGGTTCGTGTCCATACAATAAGTGGAACAGGGGTACTTATACCATGATCGTATCAAAGCAGTAAAGTTCAGTCTCGTTCTGCTCAATCGAGCGAGGTATAACTCAAGAGGTCTAAATTTATCAGAAGATCACATCGAACAATATAATGGAGTCGAAACAATACACTGCGATTATACAGAGCAGTGGAGCGGAGATTATGGCGTTCACATGAGACAAGAGCAGGCGCGGCCGCTGCCAAGCGCGGAAGCTAATGGCTTGGGCATAGGTAGATTTGTACTTGTATCTTCCATCGCATATTTCTGTTCTTGAATAGTTTTTATCATAGTCTCTACTTTTAATATTTTCCATATTTTAAAATTAAAAGTGAAGTTTATAGCTTTTAAAAATATTTGTGTTTAAACACAGATTAAATTACTAGTCGCAGACATTTTTTTGGTACATTGGAGTAACAAACAAGCACGCAGTCCACCTGAGGGCAAGTGGCTACTGCCACCTATGGACATCTATGATCAACCTCAGATAAGATTTGAGTTCCATCTGAGGTTGGCCACAAATGCGTTGTTACGTACGAGGACTAAGTTGGAATGCCTCAGATAAGTATGACTCCTTTATCACACCTTTCGGACCAGAACACAGCAGCGCTTAACATTGTTGTTATTAGACAGAAATAATTATTACATGAGAACTATTACGGACAATTGTATGCCTCCGCACGCGTGCCCGCCTGCGTGCCCACCTGTCAGTCGGCGGACGACAAATGCGCCAAACTGACCCGACATTATACCGAGGATTTCTCGGACGTCAGCTTGTACGATATTGGCTAGGCTCTCAAACAGCTCAAAAACTACAAGGCACTGGGCGACGCTGAAATCACAACAGAGCTGCTAAAAGTTGACGGTAAAGCCGCGCGAGTGTTGCTGCAAAAGTAGTTCGATTCCGTCATGAATAGCGGAATTACCCCCGAACATGCCTGTTCTTCAAAAACGGTGATAAAACCCTTTTGAAGAATTACAGACCCATTGCGCTTCTGAGCCACGTGTATAAGATGTTTTCGATAGTCCTCACGAATCTAATTGCACACAGGTCTGGCGACTCCTGCAAAGGTCCTTCTAGCGAAGTGGCCACTTCGCTAGAAGGACCGATAACCGATGGGTAAGAAAGGTCCTAAAGTGACGACCACGTTTTGGCAAAAGGCGCACAGGTCGCACTTCCGACCAGATGGGCCGATGACCTGAAGAAGACAGCGGGTAACCGTTGGATTCAGAAGGCACAAGACCGGTTGGAGTGGCGCCGTTCAGGGGAAGCTTACGTCCAGCAGACTGCCTCAAAAGACTAATGGACCAGTGGATGGATGAAATTATTACATTGAACTAACAAACGTGAATGCAGTCAATGGACATCGGCATCCGATCCATATAGAACAACGTCTCTACCTGAAACAGATGAAACATGCGATACCACTTCTGTAATAGTCCACTGGTAACTAACTAACTGGAAACGGATCAGGGTGCTCCGATCATGATGATCAAAAAAAAAAATAACTTGAACGTATAAACCTTGTGTGTAGGATTCGACTACAGTGGAAAAGTGTAACCGACATGTCTATCTTCTGAATGATACTGATTTGAAAGGCTTTATTAATTCATGTAAAGACTACCACTCAGTCGCTAGATACCGCTAATGCATTTACATTTTTCCCAATTTCGTTGAAAGCCTATTTGATATCAATGATGAACGTGATATTTGGTGAAATGTAACGTTACATGACTCTTATAATATTTTAAGAAATATTGTACCTAATATAAATGAACTTTTTATTACTCCCTTGCATTAACAAGGCTTAATATACGAGTTCATTTGTGCGTATATATGTATTTCTTCCCTTGTTCCTGTATTTCATTGAAAAAATCTCAGTTTCGAGCAGCAACACAAAAATATAAAAGGAAGGTCAAGAACATGTGGTTCCGATAGTTTTTGTGAGGGGAGCAGACAAATGTTGAGGTCGTTGCTCCGTTTCCTAAAGGGAGGGTTGTCACCGACGCCACGTGAAATGTCGCTTTACGTGATATGCGGAGTACAGGAGGGCTCGAAGTTCCGTCAGGGGATGCGCACGCGCAGGTGAGGGGTTACAAGTAACATAACGAACGCGACAAATATAGCACTGACTCTTAGTTGTTCGGAAATGGTAGAGATGTAAACGGCCAATTAGAGCATCCAATATTATCCAACTTCTTAATTACACGCTTATTTTGCATTTACTCTAAATTATTCCTAAATTAGATGTAATTAATTTGTAATTATCACGAACCTTGAAGTTTGTAATCCACGAGTCGTTTCATTATAGTTAACAATCGTAGATAATTTGACAAATTTAATGCCCTCTTTTTGAAATGTGAAAAAGAAAATATAAAGCGACAAACTCCTAGTATAGTTACCATAAATAGAATAATAATCTATATGGAAAATGTAGAAAATCTGAATATAAGGTCTCGTAGATATATACGTATACGTATAAATATTAAAATAAACATGACTCAGTGTTGACGATCTCTTTACATAAGGACATGAGTAATTAAGGTAATGCTGACTCTTAAACAACAGATGTCGAACAATTAATTCGATCGAATGCCAAATCGTCATCAGTGGCTCGCTTCTTAGAATTCACTAGTGACATTGTTTCCGGCATCGATTGTGTAAGTAAATCAATCGAGTTCAAATATCGCACAGGCCATCTCATTTTCTAGTCGAGACACTTGCATAATTGGACCGATTTGCACAGAGTGGCCGCATTGGGCATCGAGCTGGGAGCGTAAGCCGTTACGCAAACTAACAATAATCGATGCTTTGCCGATGAAACAGTGAAATCGATGTTTCGCTGGCAAGTTACCGCATCACTTGTCCTATATTTAATGGAATAACTTATCACATTGATGTGTCATTCATCATGTACTTTCGTGTTCCACTTTACAAAAGGACCTCGACTTGTTTTGAGTAATAATGAAAAATAGTATGCAGATAAAGATCAAAGATCGATTGTGATTCAAGTATTTCATTTGTCTTGCATAATTAATGATATTTTCACTTGTAGCACCATATTTCATTGACCAAAATAAGGAAAATACCATTAAAATAAAAACGTAAGTATATAATTCCTAATCTATCTACATATCTTCTGAATGTCTAAATTTTTTTCAAGTATTAACTTTAAACCCACAATTCTACCCGTTAAATATTTTGACTAATAGAAACAATGTTTAAGAGGCATAGAATTCTGTAAATAAGTCTACTAGATTCCGTGATAAGTAAAAATAGATTATCTCTGTAATGTCATCGAAGGATATAGATATTGAGCTGTCACGTAGTGACAAAATAGTAGGTGGTAGAGTTTATAAATTAAAAACTGAGAAGTTTCATAGTGTCTCAGTCAATGCCAGTAGGTTATTTTTTTATGAACGCCTACTGTAAGTTAACATTAACACTAAGCATCATACTATGCTTCCCATATAATGTCAACTAATTGCTCATGTTTGGCAATTTATTGGCAGTTAGTAACCATCGCAGTAGTTATTGCTAGGTTTGTAATTGGATTCACGAAGCGTAGTCAACTAGTCAGGAGCGGTGCATGCCCGGGAGGGCAATGTTTGTAGTCACATAATTGAACCACACAGGGAGTTCAGCCCGATCATAAGCATGTTTGGCTACTTATTGTACGACCTTATAAATATGAAACCTATTTGTTCTATCTTTAATCCATGACAATTAATACATCTAAATACTCTAAATATTATTGATAGGAAATACAAGAAAAAAATAAATATGAAAGTTAATGCTATTTATATTTATAAAAAGGTATTAAGGAAGAATCTCTCAGTGGAAAACATAAAATATTATGAAAAATATTATTTACATTTGGCTGTTACTTTGCACACTGTCATATAATATGACATATACTAAAATATGAGTAAACATTTACGTTAATTACGTACACGTGTCATAAAATTAATCTGATAAAAAAAATAGCGATAATGTTAAATCTAGTAGCAGTCCGACTACAACGTTCGTTCAACATCGTAGTGGAATTTAAGTACATCAGCACGGTCACTAAACAAATTACTTTGCGGTCGAGTCATTTATCTACTATTGGTATTTAACGTATTGTTGTAGACAAATCCATTGCTAATAATCAAAAGCATTTGTATGTCATAATAAATCACTGAACTCGTAGATAACGTGTAGCTCGTGCCAATTAGAAGTAATTACCTATATTAATACTCAACAGTACACTAGGTACAATACATACATATTGCATATATAATATACATAGTGTGTACTTACGGATGGACAGTACCTATCCGTGGTTATGTTTCAAAATGTCCACAGACTGATCGTTAGGTCTAACTTACTATCCAATTATAATATTACAAAGTCCTCGAATGAAGACAGCAAAGGGGTAAAAGAAGCACAGATCATCTCCTGATAAGGTGGACTCACGGTCACAAAGACAAAACCGCTGGATTTAGACGGTTCTTGTTCGATAAGAATGCCGCAAATAAGACCAGGTCAGTATTCAGCAGAGAAATATCATGTGATAAATAGATCCAGTGATAAGTAAAGAGCCCATCAGCTCAACTAGTGCTTCGAAATCCAGAAATATTCATAAAACCTAAAATAATTCACCCATCCATTTCCAAATCAGATCGATGTTGCGTAATTTTGTAGATCTACGTAACGCAAATATTACTACTACAAGATAAAAATACTTAATACCTTGGTACTTCTTGCAATATTATGTCAGTATAAAATATTTCCAGTTGTAAACACGAAACGCAGTCAGAAGCTGCTAACGTTGAGCGTAATTTAGTTGGACTACACAGAAACTGCCCTATTTGCTACTAGTTTAAGTGTAATTGAGTCAACGGATACAACGGATAGTATTCGTCTAGTAATAAATTTTACTTTTTATGTGTAGAGGAATCTAGTGAGGACACAATATCACATATTGGTGCACTGTAATATAGCTTATTACACCAGAATAGAATTGATACTAAGTATTTACGACAAAATGTTTAACACATGTTGTATTTCCGAATAGGTAGAGCAATACGAATACAAGTAGGTAGGTAGGAACTTAAAAATACATTTCTGTTAAATACAATATTTAAATACAATTTCGTTAAATACGATATTTCACACCTATTATTATGTAGCTACTTGTAAGTGTATTATTTATGCTTCGATATTAAAGTTTTTAACAGCGCCTATCTATTCGAGAAAGAAGTAATTCACGTGTCCAAAAATTAAAAAAATAAATAATGCATGACGAATATGTACATGAGAGCTATAAAGATTAAGAGCCTTCAAATTGCGTGTAAACATAAAGCGTAGCGGAAGCGTGAGCCTCAGATTTAATTGAACCACACAGAGAGCCGACTACCACTTGATTTGTTACACGATCATAATTTCTAGTGACTCTAGTTGGTAATATTATACATTCCTAAACTCAAGCTCATAACGAGCTTTAGCATGTCACATTCAGTCACTTCAAACTGCTCTGCACTGGCCGTTCTAATTATAAACAAGTGGAAGTAATTCGATCAAGACCTTTTATGCTAAATGATTTATACACATTGTTTTAGGAATTAGCTTTATGTTGCTCACTTTATATCATTCTTAATTGAACGAACTGGTTTCACTAAAGGCAATACTTGTTAATTAAAGTATCTACTAATTATATCATAAATTTATGTCAGCTTTGACTTTGTAATTTAAATTTCTATCATTTCAAATATACGACATCGCGTGTGCCGGTTGTAAGAGCATCACTATATTATATCCTCAACTGTAAGTTGTGTATTAGCCGTAATGAAAGTAATATATTGGTGTACGGAGCGAGGGCGGTAAAGCCGGTAGTCCCGCGAAAACAATATTAAACAGCGTAAATGTAGGCAATGTCATTCACTATCAGGCAATACGGGCAGTGGGTAGGTAGACAACTTATTAGGGTTCGTGGATTGCGCGAATGTATTCACGGTCGCGTTGGCTTTATGCACTTCGCACTAGCGTGTATTCCGGTAAGCGTAGAGTCTGCGCGTAATTTTACGAATGATATTGTGGGCATTATTCAGAAAATAGTTATAAATAAAACTTAAATTGTCCTTTAATAAACGTAATCGGTTATTTTTCATTATGTCACTTCCAGTGGTGAATATTCGCGCTCTGGGTTCTTAAGGCTGTATTGCAAACGTGACTTCAACAAAATCGCACAAAAGACAATCTATGTATTTTTGTTAATGTGACGAGAAATTGATTTGTACGGTGATAACGAATAAGTATTTTATATTATGTCTGAGGCTTATTAAGTAGACACGCTACTATATGTCTCAACAATGGATAATTCCGCGGGTTCTCACAGATTCTTCATTAACATGTTATCTGTCAGTCAAAGAATTATTTATTTCATAGAAATTTAACCTATTACATCAGTATCCATATCTTACGTGTTATACAGCATATATGTCGCATGTGCACTGTGTATGATTTTGACAATCGCCCACACTGGACAAACGCCAGTGCGAAGGAGCCCTTTGTTGGAGCCGCGCTGGGTGGGCCGTTCTATCGGGTGCTCCACATTGCACGCCGCAGGTACCGCCGACGCTGCATCATGCCGCTCCAGCGCACCACACACGCTCGCGAACAGGTAAAACTAAGTAGATATTGCGCAAATCCTTCGACAATTATATACAGTTTTCCATACGTATCAAAATATTTTCACTTTCGTTGTGAACCACTCATGTATATGGCATATGTATTGCAACGTGAAGCAAAAAATAATCAATTTTAAGAATACTGAGCGAGGTGTGAGATTTGACATAGTGTAAGTTAATACGAATATGGAAAGATAATAATATCTATAATAATCTTCTAAATCAATGTTTACATTTATGTTACAATGTGTACAACAAGACAACAATGTCAGATAAATGCTTATTGAAAATCAAAACTATTAATATTACATAACAGCGTTAATTTTTATTTGGATTCTGTCGCGGTCAAATTTAGAACACTGCGACGAGCAACTAGTATACTCGTAATTCTCGATTTCAATAATATTTCTCAGTTGCGTATTGTCTATATTTTAAAATGTTTTATAAAAAATGAAGTTCGCAAGTACACAAGAAGCATTTTGATCATCTGTTTGTTCCTTGTATAAAATGTAAACTAGTGGACATTTATTAAACATAATGTACAGTAGAAACGGGAGAGAACATTAAATTCTGCGATCTATCATGATTCGGCTCCCAATAAGCACTAAGAATATGAATCAGCTATAATATATAACACGGTAATAAACACAAACAATTTCGAATTGTTCTATCGTAGCAACATGGCGCTTTGTCTGGGAAATAAACTAGACACAGATAATTTCTGTTGTCTTTATAGCCAACCGGTATTATGAGTCAGCCGTGATTGTTTAATTCACTGCTAAACGTGTCACAGCGCAAGCTTACAGGTACAAATTATATTTTCATTAGTTTCATAACGCATTTTACCGATACGAGTAAACTCATAAAAATTATAACACAAAGGAAAAATATTTACTTACTCAATGCAACATCTAAATATTCATTACTAAATGTATGTCATATCTTGTGGCAGAGGAAATGATTTTAAATTATTCCAATGTAATATGAATGGAATTCTTTATTATAAGAACGATAAAAACACAAATTGGTGAAGAATGGTTCCTACAACAGGAATATTAAATTAACATATTTTATATTGATTTATACAAATACGTCTTATTCATATACTCTGAGCCGAAAATATGGCACAGACTTTGATCTATTTTCGTGCAATATAATTATGTAGAGTTTAAATTTAATTATTTAAATGTCAGTTAAAGATAAGTATACATTACAGAGTTAGATATATAGCTTTTTATTTGTATATAATGTGAATACAACATATATGTAATTACAAAACTAAAGATTCAAAAGAAGCGACCACACGTCACCTAAACTAGCTGATAATCGCGGGGGCATGTACCTGTTGCGTTGCGCGCTCCTTTCATGGAATATTCTTCTTGTTATAGAGAGCACACGACACAATGCGGGTTTATCTGGACGCATTATGAGAGGCATCTCCGCTTCAGATCGCGCGATAATGCTCGTCGTCGTCGACTCACAAAAGTGTATGCCGAGGCGCGCCGGATCACGACGCACTGACACAAGCGCACAGGCGCACAAGCACCGCGCTGGCGGCACCGCGATGTAAGGTGATCTCGAACCAACTTGACCTTTGTGCATTACGGGCAACCGCTGTCGATCGTCTTTGTCTCGTACTCGCTTGTCAGCGTCCTCTCGAGAAGGAACTGTGTTGTCTTTCTCCAAAAGAAAGTAGGTAGAGATATCGATGTAAGCATTGTTCCGACTTCGAGTTAATTCAATATAGTGCTGCTGTCTATCGAACGCCATTTTTGTTTAGCATTTCAATAGCTCTTATTGTGTTCACTGTTTGGAGGTCTGAGCGGCGAGCAGGTGTGTCTTGAGAAGTATACCGCTGGTTGCTTCGCTGGTCTTTGTTCAATGAGCATTTTTCTTTAGGAAATATTAATATTTGTTTGTTTATTTTATTGTCCTTTTTCAGTATACCATATACAGGTTATATAAAATAATAAAGTTCAGAAATAATAATATTATTATTGTACCTACGTGTTTATTTTAAGGAATGTGGCATAATGCGCTAAATAAATTAACCCCTATTAAGTCGATCCATGAATATTACATTAACACAGCAATACGATAGAAAGTGTTAAAGAACCGCTTCTAACAGTGTCGGTTTTTGAATCAAGTTAGTGAGCTATTGTGAACAATAAAGCGATAAAATTCCGAAAGAGATTATCGTTTATATATGGTCACCCGTTTCAAATGAGTGATGAAGAGGCGAGATGTGTCATCGAAAATAAGTCGAGAGAGCTACATGTTTGTCAAACACAGCGTCTTTGTGGAGACGTGAGATCGTCGCCTTGATTCGTGGCCACGCATCCGAATAAAGGCTTATTAACTTCATTCACATGCTTATGAACAGAGGCCTTATCTCTATAGAAATGTAAGGTAACACCTATACCTCCTTTTAAGGTTTTGTTTAAGGTAACACCGATGCATTTGCACAATACGTGTGACTGTTTTATAATATCGTGCGCAAGGACAGACGGAATATACATAGTTCATCATTAAAAACCCGGAAATCCTGTTTTTTGTACAGTGGTACTTGGTAGCTATTAAAAATATTAAAGGTCAATTTATCAAATCTCTGAATAAATATAAAGTCAATTCTTATTCTTTGGGCAATAATATTACTTCAAAAATGTTTTCTTATTGCATACTTTTTAAAGACCTTAAACGTCTTGTTGTAATTTACATCACAAGTAATTAAATATTATAGCGTAGCGCCTTTACTGGTGAATAACAATGTTTTAAAACAAATGCTACAGATAAAATATTATAATACTAAAAAATGTAATTAAATTAAGATTCTTAAAGTTATTTCTTCAAATTGAAATACTATTCTTTTAAAATAATATGTTCCGAAGATTTATCACCATAAACGTAAATTACTACTCTCATTATATAAGTCAAGAAGAGTGAACAAAGGCCCACAGACTCTCAAATTCATTAAGATTTTAAGAGCTTTACCAATGCTTGGAAGCATATTCTTCTATTCACCGAACTTCTACCATTTTAATTAAACTACCGAACAAGGCGTTGTTAATTAATCCTTCCATTAAAAGTAAAACAAGGGTAGGAAGGCAGATCGCAGATGACGCTCGGCCACTGCCTACACAGCCGAAATTCAACAGATGGACCAATTTCACTCGTGTCACCTCACGGTCCGGCCTTCCCGTAAACAATTTATAACGGCAATGCAAGGCAAATGGTCAGCTGGCATATTTTTTTACGTTCTCCCCGATCTGTTCGTCTCTCATAGTTTACTGTCCCATATGTCCTATCATTCTATCGAATATCATCTTTATCTATGCAACATACAAACATTGTAATGACAAAGTAACAATTTCACATACATATAAATATTGTTGATTCGTTCCGCATGTCAAGGACGTCAAATAGTGATAAGTCGTACGTTTGATAAACCTTATATTTATTTAGGTTCTACTACCATACTAGATATAATGAAATTTCTGGTATATATAAGTGTTTCATTTTACACCTTTTAACAAAATCACAAACTCATAATTTTATATTTTTGTCTAGTGTCTTACGTTCATCGAATCGTATTTTGGGTATTTTCTATGGTTGATTAAACTTCTCTTTTGGCCGTCTACATAATGAGAAGTTGTTGATGGTCATAAATATAAGTAGTTCTTTAATTCCATGATTATAACTCAACGACTACAGTCATTTTAACATTTTGAACGTGCTTAATATTCGCATAATTTGGTCACGCACCCAAATAAAGCCGCGTGGCCGCAGCCCACATCGGTCGCGCGACAAGGGATATCTTTGTGAGGTACGAGGTATTACATGAATGTGTAATCAGAGAGTTTATTGATCGCCGCAAGATTAACTCCACTTCGCATTGTCTGACTTGGCACGTCTTAAATTTTCCCTTTTTGTGCCAATAACTTAAGGAATTCACGAATTAATTTTTTTCTTCACCTTTATGAATGTCGCCGTTTATCACATCAGGAAAGAATTATTCCTCTTTATATGCTGCGCTTTCGTAACCGTTTTTCAGTTGTAAATTTTCATGTTTTATTACTATCCGATGCTTAAAATAGATTGAGTCGTATTTATGCAATTAAGAAATCAATACTGCTACCAGACTTAAAATACTTTAAACCTTTTTTTTTTTTTTTGTTTTCGAGGGGGAAACCTTCAAAAGGTACTCGACGCCGTGGGAGCGACGCCGGGTTATGTGGG
>DWLI01001795.1:0-14550 GCA_018249915.1 Cecropterus dorantes dorantes | reverse complement strand
GCGGAAAATCAAGTGTGCATTCCTGTAACTATTTTTAACTGAGGTCTGTGTATGGAACTTGGTACTTATTTAGATCTAACTTCTTTTATAGGCGAATCATTCCAATATTATCGAACTTGGCAGCCTTTTACATTTATGTTTTGGGTGGGATAATATTTACGCCATTACATTTTCGTAATAATTAGGTATATACATGGTATTGTTAACCCGGTACGCAGTTTAATTATAACCGTATGTATGATATTCCAGGTATAATAATCGTACAAACTGAATACCCAATAGTCTGCATTGGCGTATATGCCTATGATCAATAGGATAGTCGAATAATTAAACTAGTTTCCTGTATGAAATAGTCAGACACGTAAGCAATATAATGCATACTATTCGACCAAGCGAACTAGACGAACGAGAGGAATGCGGTCTCCCTTCCCGGTCCCACCTCATGCCCCGCTCTCGTCCTAGTACCGTTCGCGCCTAATTTCCCTAATCTGTTTCGATTTAAGATAATAAAATAAAGATGCAAATATTAATTTGTTGTACTCATTAGTTTTGTTACAATAATAACCAAAATAAGTAAAAAAGCTTTGTTTAAATAGGTATACTTATATATAAATTATCGAGTCAAATTTATTAAAACTTACATTTCATTGAAATAAACATTTCACAAAAAAAATCATCATGCTATTTTTTTGTTATCAGTACTCACGAGCTTGCCAGTGACGTCACGTTTGACATTCGTCTAGATAGCTTGGTCGACTAGTGTATATCTGATCCAAGCGACCATAATAATGCTCGTTAAATGCAAAGTGTGAAGTGACAAAGGAGATTCGCGAGCCTAAATAAGAACTTTGACCTTTTTGTGTCAAATAATAATTAATGTTTAATACTTAGTACATAAGGTTCCCAGAACAAATCATATTGCGCTATGCATCCACCGTTTATGCATCGCAATGACAACTTAATTGCATAAAATGTCAACGGTTGGAGCGAGTGATGAAACTAGCGCGGTGATTGATACGTTAACAGTCTGCATCCTAATATAAGACACGAGTGCTGGTTATAAAGCTATAAAAAGATCTCTTTTACGGCATTAAAAAACCGGATAAGTGCAAGTCGGACTCGCGCACGAAGGGTTCCGTATGTATAAAATACGGCAAAAATATCACGTTTTGTATAGGAGCCAACCCTTCAATATTAATTTTATTTTAATTTAAATATTTATTTTAAAGTTATAATTAGATATTTATTCATTTTTTAAATATAACTTATTCTATGAATATTTCAAACGTTTACTTGTTACCGTTATTAATATCGAGCAAAATAATCACGTTTGTTGTATGCGATCCGCGTAAATATTTATTTTGTTTTTAGTATCTGTTGTTAAAGCCTGGTGGCAGAGAGAGGAATCTTAGTAATAGTGTTCCGTTTTTACTCTTTGGATACGGAACCCTAAAAACGGGTACCTAAAACGGAATATTTATTTAAAAGTAAGCAAATATACCGTATACTAATTTATTTGCTGTCATCTATCTTTATAATAACGAACTAGTCGCAGCATATTGTAATCGGCGACTTAATCGAACTATACCGGTCCGCGGGTGCAGTTATAAAACAGTTAACCATAACGAACACGTACGGGCCTTTAGTCCAAAATGTGTTTAATCTCTACTTACTACTAAAAGGCATTCCAAATAAAGAGAATTTCAATGTTAGTTAAAAAAGTACCTACTCGAAGTGACGATGTTTTTGATATAGTTTGTAAGGGATAACTTTTACTTAATAATGGGCACACAAACAAGCAAATACGTTGTTTTGACAAAAACGCTCCTAAACAAAAAAATGCCGTTAATTTTAAATCATCGGCTTTCATTCTTATATAATAACGTTCTATATAAAATGTATATGTAATAACGCATCATAAAATACATTATTATTATTATTATTATTACCTATCAAAATATGTTCATACCACTGTGACATCAAGATAAAAGCTTAACAAAAATGAAAATTGACGGATATAAGGCGTGTTGGTATGGCGCCGACGATGTCGTGTCAATATAGGATCAAAAATTTAGAGACATGAGCCTGAGAGGATTCGATCAGTTAATTCATAAACCGATAGAAATCTTGGACCCCCCACGTGGTAGTGTGCCGAGAATAACGCTAACTATGTAGGGACCACTGTCAGGTATTGAATTTTCATAAAAATACGTCCAAACATTCATCAAAAGACGTTGCTCATTTAAATTTAAATATTTTATTTTAACGATTTGATCTTTATTTGTTTATTTTGCAAATTTCTTTGAAAATCATTTTTCGCTACTAAAATAATATCATAGTATGTGAGTAACATACACTTATTAAGTATTTGCATTTATAATATACCTAATACTTAAATAAACAACGTATCGCTTTAACCATATTATTCCATAAGAAATTATGAATGTGTAAAATGTATTATCTACTTTTATTTAAACGCAGTTATACGATAAAAAATGCTGTCAAATCTTAGACTATAATTTATTTTCACAACGGAAACATTTGAATTAAACGTCAAATAAACCATCTAACCGTTTCCGGGTCGTTTTGAGGAATGTGATAAATAATACATTGCTTATCCTAACATAACGCGGCAGCGCACGTATTCCTTGCAACTATGATAAATTAATTTGTATCCCCAACTATTGTCATTGTCAGAGGGGTAGCATCAATGCGTAATATTTCTAGAGAAATAGAACCCGCTCGCTGCAACCTCTTGACATGGCCACGAGGGACAAATTATTGTCGACGAGAAAAAGCAGTCAAGGGTTATTTTTGCGGTTGCATTGTGTCGAGTTTAAGCCCCATAAATTATGTTACACTCGAAGTTAGTGCACCAGGTGGTCGGAGTTATTTCGAACTGCACTGTTTATACTCATACACCAATAAGAGCGTAAATTATATTTATGACTTCCATTCGAATAAAACTGATTCATGGTAAGGAACCACGCCAAGTTTACTTTTTATCGTATTCCTCGTAAACGGGATAATTGAGTTTCTCAACAATTGTAAGTAATTAGATTTTAGTCCGTAACAGGAGAACGACAGTTGGTAAGCATGCTTCGCGAAGCGTGATGTTTTTTTGCGAAGGTTTTTGCGATGTCAGTTTAAATTTCAGTAACGAAACTTTATCTTCGTTATTCGAAGCGGCATACGGCCTCTAAACGCATGTCTTTTTACGTTTTTGTAATAGGTACTTGTGTATGTAGATCACCAATGTCGTTCTGTTTACAATGTAATGTTTGCACCTGTTGTCAAAATACATATTTATGTAGTGGTTCAAATACTTCAATTTATTACGTATTGTTCATTGAATGTTAGTACTCGTAGATTCACTGTGCGTATGAGTATTACTCATAGGACAGAGTAAACATCGCGTAAGTGCCGACTATGAGTGAACTCATAATGAGGCTCAATGGCGCTCCTATTCTATTCATTAGTAGCATCGCTGGGTACCTGTGAATTGGCTCCTCTGGGACCGCACTTCCGGTCAACGCGCTTTACGTAGTTCCTGTAATATGCAACGTCCGGTTGCAATAACAATTACGCATTTTGATGGAAAAAGCAAACATCACCACAGTATTATGTAGGTACAACATTCATATTATGAATGTTCTGGTTGTGGTTTTTATTATCAAATGTATGAAGTCATTACTAGCATGAACACAACAAATATAACATGCATATTTTTATTTTCGTTATTTATATTTCCATTGTTATATATGATTGATACAGCATTTAAATGTTGTGTGTACCATTGGTTATTTATCAGTATAAAATGTAACGACGTTTTCCATTTTGATAATATAGACAATTTATAGCTTTACAACTATGTAGGTTTTTGTGCCAAAAAACTACCTATCAAACAATATAAATAAACAAAAAAATCAGGAATTATTGGGCATATTTTTGCATCATAAGCTTTGTCATCTGACTTAAATACAAAAAATGAATCTTATTCATTCGATGTTGATTAATTTGAAATTTTAAGTTAACGGGTTACTTCAATTTTCATTTCAGAGGATGAGTAATTTATGCTAAGTCTGGATGAATAAGGCGAACAAAAACGAAATAATCGCGCGACAAAGAGCTTTGTCTGTGGTTGGTTACATGTACCAATACGTACAAGTATATAATCTGGTTCCCATCGAATGTCTCAGACACAACGTTGAGAGACCACTCAGAATCTGATAGTGTAGCCAGCTTTGACAATTATTATTAAGGACTTTGACGTTGTGTTTTCGATAACCTTTGGGCGTTGTTACTATTTCTTAAAGCTATGCCTTAAGAAAAATAAACTTTGCATTGATAGATATTTAATTTTCAAATTTCATATAGAGTTGCAAGTAGCACAGATAATAATACAAAGATACTAGTCATTTTTATTTAAATATATTTATATATATCAACACTATTATTGTAACTGTATGCAATTTGCACGTTGTTGTCTTAGGAACCACGAGCAACGCAATAGGCTCGATGTCCTACTTTTTCAACCACATTGATCTAACCAACAGACGGGGACCCAGGAATGCGGCGTAAATCATCTATACGAGTATATCCGTTCCCAAAGCCCGCGCCGCGCTACCTCGCTACTGGCGAGCTCGTATTAAACCTCTTATCTACGGATTCCGAAATATACAAAAGAACACAAACACCTTTGTTTTGATACGAAGTTACTACTTTTTTATCGTTGAGCATTCATGTTCATCGAAATAATAGTGTTATTAGTAAGTTGTTAATTATCGTGTCTGTATCGCGCTTTTCGTCAAAATTTTAACACATTTTTGAAGCAAAATGTAACGCTACCTTCAGTTATTTATTTTTATTACAGTATGTTTGCTTTGACGTTGATATTTAATTACACGCGTAGTTCGACTCGAGATATGCATTAACTTGCATTAAAATTACATGCATGTGTTGTGATTAACTTCTGTATTTAGTTACTGTGTTCACTGACGTTCCGCTCTGCATGTAAATGCATCGTTTTAATTTATTTAAAGCGGTTTATTTGAGTTTTACACAAGTAAACGACACGATACATAATACATAGTACAGTGAAATTTAATTAAGAATCATTCTAAAAAGTATCAAAATTATGATATGTAATAATAATGAACAGTATGGGAATAATCAACATTGTTAAAAGAACAATGTAACAGCTTTATTATGACCTAATTATGATGATCATAGGAAGATGTTAAATTAAAAGAGACGCCGCTGAAAGGGCCTATTGTCGAGTGGCAAGCGCACGCGCACGCACCAACCACACATGTTCTTAATTAACTTATAAATGCTGAATAGATAAAACACAAATGAATACACTGACACAATCGTTTCATTCATTTTGAAAACGGGTTGATAAGAACTTGTTTTATTGAAGAGATACTCAGACCATGTACTTTCCTACTACAATTTAGTTTGATAAATGAGTTCAATAAGTAGACGAATCAAATCATATTAGCATAATTATACTTACTTAATTATAATTTAAAACATAGGATAAATAAAAAATAGCCCTAATCTCTTTTAACTTAACTTTTAATTACTACAAAGTATCATTATAATAAAGATACGCTTTGCATTTGTGACATTAACGTTAAAACTTGGATAGGAATTTATATAAACTAGGTATTGAGGTGGAGTCCGGTAGCACTGATTTGCAATTGGACGATACCGCACCGTACCTTCTAGTTTAAATTAAGCTTTAATGCAGCAAGAAACATCAATAGATAACCTTGAAAATCTTAGTAAGTAAAAAGTTTACGTACTACTAACACGTGATAATTGAATGTCCGGCGAGACTTTCAGAAATTTAACGCTCTATTAATGACAAGTTATTTGGACGCATCGCAATAATTGTTTGAATTGGGTGACAGTGAACTTGGCGTGTTTGCTTGGAGACGACGGGGTCTTCCGTCCGTGGGCGGTGCACTTGTTCTTGCGCAACCATTTGGGAAGGCACCGTGTGCGCATGTGACAACGCTCGGACTCGCATCAACACATTAGCATTCTACCGTTACCTCTACTTGCCAAGGCAACCAAATGATGTCATACATACAAAACAATAGCACGCACCTCTAGGTTTCTATTTCAGGTCCTGAGAATTTATGGATAATTGTCCTCAAGATAATCAAGCGTGAATTATAATGTGTTTAGAAATTATGTATTTAGAATTAAAAAGTCATAACTTAATTTGATGACGTCTTCAAACGCGACAAAATCAAAATATGTATATATACTTACATCACGCCAGCAACGTAAAAATGATAACAGGATTTCTTTATGTTTTACAGGTCATGAATGAAATTTTAAACGATACATGACCTCGTGAAGATCACAGAACATAACAAACTACAAAAAGTGCTCAGTGTTCTCTGAAACGTTAGCCTGAAGCGTTTGAAAGTCACAATGTATATGTATAGTAGTACGTATGGAGAAAACATCTAGTAAGTTTTTATGAATACTGTGGACACGGAGGAGTGCGAGGTTTAGCATAGGTGCGTGACACTGTTTACATTACTAACAATAAGAAACGCAAAATTAACAATGTCTGACGTCTATGTCAAAAAAGCGTTAATTATCGCTTTATAATACAGCTTAGTCAATTAAATCAGGCTAATGTAGGCTTTGTCAAATACGCGTACCTCTAATAACACACTGACGGAAAATACATACTACAAAATATAAGGTGGTAGTAAATAATTCTAACAATGCGTTGAGAAAGTACCTAATTGTAATAATAATACAATTAGGTAATATAATAGCTCACCCTTAAAACGAGGAAAGGCATTTTTCGCTCTATAAATGTGGATAACATGATTTATGTGGTAAACAACTCATAATGCAAGGCTTATTGTAAATTGTAAATATTGCTGAAATATCGGCCTCTGAATAATATCGAATCCAACGAAATCCATTCAATAAAGCGACTATAGATCGCAGTATCGATCACGATAACGCAATCGAACTATTTATGTATGACTTACGAAATGCTTCTTGCCAATCAAAATCACGGCACTCGTAGCTACTTTAGTGTAATCGTTGCACTTACCCGAACGCAAACGGAAGTAAAGTTTAAATGGGTATTTAGATTGTTTACATTGCCTACTCGCATTTTATACAGGATATCGAAGACCGCAAGACGCAATCACAATTTAGGATGTTGAAATAAGCAAAATGAAATCACGAAGCAATTTGGGCTAATAAAATAAGTTTGGCGATAGAATTCGTTGTTTCAGGTTGTGTTGCGTTTCGAAGGCAGACATAGACGTATAGCAGACACTCAAGTTCAAGATATTGAATACTCGGTTATATCGTGATATTAAAGAATAAAATATTGTATAAAGTGTAACTTTGCAATAAATAATAGCAATATAAATGTAGTAAATAAAAATGTTTTTCCTCTAGACCAGCCGTAGAAATCCGTGGCCTCTGGGCCTGTGCATTCACGGCACTATCCTTATGGCCCGCGGGTCTTTCTAGACATTCTCTTTTCCAATTATTATGTATGGCAAACGTTCTTTTTCCGTCATATTTCAAAAATAACTTCCGAATGCAGCCCATCAATACAGATAACCACTATGTGGCCCATTGCCTAAGGGTTGGCAACCGCTGCTCTAGACTACCAAATCATTAGCAATGGTATTAAGCTACCTACTTAAAAAACTGCAATAGTATGGAGTTTTCAAGAAATAAATGAAAATATGGAAAGTAGTTACAGAGGAAAAGTATTTATTTCTTGATTTTCTTTTTTGTATTGGAATTAGAAATTGCACAGACAGGTATTTAGAACCATGTAGAAGTATTCTTCATACTTTCAATCATAAGACCAACTTATATATCATTCACCGCATATGAAAGTAATATTGCATGTAGATAATAATTCTTCTTCAATAATAAACTTAGCTAACTCTCTGTGAGTTAGGAGTCTCATAAATTGGATCCTCACGGACATGACGGTATTGTAACGATATAACTGCACTCAACTCCAAGATAGTCCACAGATCAATTCTGTTTTAGTAATTAGATGAACAGTAAAATATTAAACATTACAGCATGTTAAGAGATTTAGATTCGTACTCGTACCTACGTTATTATCTCGACAATCAATTTATTATTATAAGTTATTAGACATTTAGGTGAGCTGATGTATAAAAAATATATCACCAAATAGAATGTCATTTTATATTTTACAATTTATAACAAATATGAATAAATATTATCATATATTTTATGCAGGTATTTAACCTCTTAATACTGATAATAAAGTTAATAAAAATATTATTTCTTATTATCTAATGTATATGATTTTAATAAAATATTATAAAAAATATACGAGTATTATTACATATTCTAGTATTTAATTCTGTGGAATAATTAAAACTCTATTCAGTAGTTACGTTGATAAGAATGACTGTCGCTTTGAAATTGCGTCTTAAATTTATAGCGTAGAATTAAAATAAGTGGCTAATTAAGGGAATTACCATAATAATTAATGATTGTAAAAAATATAATCGTCGTAATAATAATAATATTTTTTTTTACGAATTCCTGAAAATTATATCTTCTAGACACGGGGATACGAAACGTACCTACCCGATAGCGTAAAATTTAGCTAGATTTATGAATATTTATTAAATACGAACTATTTATTCGACATCGTTCTATAATAGTCATTGTTACTGAAAACATGTTTTAAACAGTCACGACGCAATTCATATTGTAATCGATACCTACCTGAATTTCAGCAATTTATACATCGTCTGATGTGCGTCGTTATTGAAACAGAGGTAGATGATAGATAAAGGGAGGAAGTCAATAATAATTATATAAAAAAACAGTTAATATCTTAACACAAAATATGTATCTAATATAATAATCAATATATTACGTTGATATCTAATATAATAATCAATATATTGTAATTTTAAAATCTAAACAAAATAGCAATAAGTATGTGTTAAAATTATTGTCAATTAAGATTATATATTTTAACTAAGTAGTTGAAGTAAACCCACCTAGGGTTTACTCAAAACAAGACGAAGTCAATTTTTAAACAAAATAATAAATAAAAAAAGAAAAATATCAACAATAATTTATAATTATACCTGTAGAATCAGGTGTAAGGGCCCGCTCACTCTGCATGTCGGCGGTGGAGACTCGTATCCCCAGAAACAGTTCCAAGGCATTTTTGGTTCATTTCTTCAAATTATTGGATAGTATTTTTTCTGTTTAAAGCCGACGTTCATTAAATTTAGTAGGTAATATTTTAAACACATTGACACAGCATTTTTTTTGGTATTTATGTCAAGACGTTTGAAATTAAGTGTTTTCGAGATTATAGTTCCAATTTTTCAGGTAGGCAGTGAGCGCATGAAAACATTGGGATGGTCCGCGAGCGACCCACAGCGCGGGCGCCTGTCGACTGAGGTCGAGGTGCACTCACCTCACACTCAGCTGATCCGCTCTTGTCAATGATCATAAGCTCATATCCTCCCATGATGCGCAATTGAACTACACTAATTGGTATCGAAGTAGGCATCATATTGATCCTCGCTAGTCAGCATATAAATACACTTGTGCACTATTTCAATACACAACTGTGTAAATGCTAAATACAATCATTATTTAATTTTCAGATAAATTACAACTGAAGAACTGAAAATATATTTTTTAAATATGTTTTTCTAGTTTTTTTTTTTTTATAAAACTATACTTACACCTCGAAACGTTACATCAAATAGACTTGATTCCATCAAAACGTGTGGAAGAATTGGTACAGTAAAAAACCACACTGACACTGGAATTCTACTGGTATACCTAATCTAAATAATAAAGTTATAGTTCTACCGATAAAAATAACAATGCATATCGCTATCAATGTACTTTAAATTTCATATATTAGAAGAAACATATTAAATAAGTACTCTTTAAGTTACCTTCATTCTACCCAAAAGAACCACAACAAAAATGCAAGCGTAGAGTCAGACTTACCGCTACAATGTTACGGGCTTACCATTAAACGTTACATTTAAATTCTTTTAAATAATCTAGTCGATTTAATGGATATTATGTTACATTTACATGCATACACCACTCAAAACCCATTAAATACAATCTCTTAAATAGTGACTTACTAAGGATATTATCTCTGTCTTCATTATTGTTTCCATGTAGGTTTTATGTTCAATAAAATCTTGTATAAATCATCTCCAATGGGCATGTCTTTATCACATTGTAAATTGATAAATAGAAATCAATAACAAAAACGAAATAATAAATAACAATGAAATATATTGAGTCAATGCTTAGTAAATAGGTAAGAAACCAACCTGAGATACAGTTTGAAGCGGGGGACTGACCGAAGGCGGGCGGTCGCGAGACCACGGGCAGCTCCAGGGCATACTGATATTGCAATTAGCTCTTGTGCACTCCTGACCTATTCATTATTCTCACTTTTAACCGTCACCGTCCCTTCCTATCACCGATGATTGATTCTAATAATAAGCATTGTTTATGCATACTTCGAGATATTCGCTTAAATCCGCAAAATTTATTATTAAAAACAACGTTACCGTAGCGAAGGTTACGGGCACAGTCCGTGCGTGCAACAGGATAAGGGAACGTACGCATGCGTGCGATCTAGCGGGCGCGCGGCTCGGGACTACTCCGAGAGCCCGACCCGGCAGTCCCGCCAGGCTTTTCAGCTGTAGCTGAGCTTTACCGACCCAAACCAAATGCTGTCTTTCTAAACTCGGGTAGCGCACCCGCGCCCTTTGCTCATCTTACAAAGTAATTCACTGATATAAATACAATATAATATGAAAATAAAAGACTGACGTACTTACTTACTGAATGTTTAATACAATTCATATACAATACTGTAAAATACGATATCAACGTGGTACCAAAACAAAGAGCATTGGTGTAAATATTAAACATAACGTAGGAAAACATGAATAAATAACAATACAAACTTTTAAAACGTATTTGATTTCATTATAAGTTTTATATTAAATATATTTTATTAGCTGTCTACCGTGTCGACATCAGAAAAATAAACTACAATAAAATTTTCATCGTTTAAACTCTACGACCATTAGTCAGAAGTTTACTTTCGCTTCTGTAATATACGTTTAAAGTTAGATTTAGATATGATTTGCGTTAGGATTCTAAAACATTTTCTCATTAATATTCCCTTAATATATCACGCCGTACTTATTAACGAGAAAATGTTCTAGATATTTTTACTTTATAATTTTAACGTAGCAAACGAGCATGCAGTCCACCCTATGGTAAGTGGTCACCGCCGTCCATGCATATTAATAAATCATTTAATATAGAACAGGGGTTTGAAGTCTGAAGTCAATCACGGAAGCGTTGCTTTTGGGGATTTAGTTGGTCGCCTCATATGAAAGAGACTTTTGGGTAGGTCGGTGATTAGTATGTTAATTCTGGCTTATGTTCCCTAAGTCTGTTTGGTCGCTTAATAATAGTAAATGCAGAGTTTTTGTTCTGTAAATTATAAATATTTTTGTTCTTACATGATTTTGTTCTTAGAGTTAATAACATCGTATTAGTTAATAAAATACCTATACGCTCAGTGACTGATGTTATGGTATTGTTTATTCTTCTATAATATAAATTGTTTACCTACCTATACCGAAGTATATTTAGCAGGTGGTAGAACCAGTATACCGCCACACCTATTTCTAGCGTGAAGCAATTCTTGCGTTTCGGTGAAAGAGTGTGATTGCCGGCTCACGTATTTATGAGGCGATCATTATAGTCCTCGGGAGTAGTAACGCATCTGTGATTGAATTCAGATAGAACTCCTATTCTGTCTCTGTATGCTTACAGATGTCCATGGGCGGTAGTTATCACTGCATCAGGTGGGCCGCATGCTCGTTTGCTATGTCAAAATTATCAGTCTAATGAACAAAAAAAGAAGAATGCTCGTTTACGATAATATTTTTATAATCTGGAGATCTCTTGCCGGGCGTGTTAGATAGGTATAAATTGTATATAGGTATATATGTATTATATGGAAGTAAACGAACGTGCAATACAATCAACCTGATGGAAGCTGGTCACTGTAGGTTACGTTTTTTTTTCATAATATTGAAGTTGCGAACGAGACTTCTGTAATCTACCCCAGGTGAAATCTGAGTCTTACCTGAGGTTGGCCACATATACCCATATAGGTATAGTATAGATCACCTAAAGTGACCTGTCTTTCCTACCACAACTGGCGGTGGTGCTTCCGGAGTCCAACCACAAAGAGTTCTACCACCTTCTGAGAAAGTTTACAAAAAATTGATGACATTAATCCGAAATTCATTAAACTGTTTACGTATTACCCTCACTTACAAGCAAAATATTGTTTGAAAGGTTTGCGGCGGATTCTTTCAAGAACAGATCTCAGAATGAAGATACTTACTCTGCTGTTTGTTAATGCTAGTCAGAATAAAGTAAGTTTTTATGCCATTCCGACATTTGTACCTACTTGTTATGTTACCCCTTAGGTACAGTCAGAATAGCAATTATCAGAACATTTGTCAGTAGTCTCCACAACATCGCCAAATGGCCTTCATGGCCCGTTTAAATTCTTTTAAAGTTTCATGCAAACAATTCTGACATCAATTTGACACTTAACGTACAGGATTTTCTCAAAACCAGGTTTATTATTCCATATCAGAGAACTGATGATTTATGCACGTATTCGTTCACTGGCGGATCCAGGATTTTAGCCGGGAAGGGATTTTCCCAGCAAAACACGACGGCAAAAAA
The DNA here is from genome assembly GCA_018249915.1 of Cecropterus dorantes dorantes. Lineage (NCBI taxonomy): Eukaryota > Metazoa > Arthropoda > Insecta > Lepidoptera > Hesperiidae > Cecropterus > Cecropterus dorantes. The sequence goes on along the minus strand of DWLI01001795.1, from coordinate 1,719 downwards.
CGGCTCAGTTCTTCTTATTTTTAAACCATCAACGTAACCGAGAAAGTACATGATTTTAGATTAGAGAGAGACTTTAGCTCCTTCGTCAATGGATACACGTCTGTCAAAGAGATGGTCACAGTGTAAGCTTTGTAAGCAAAGTAAAAATAAAGACGTCTTTTTAAATAAATTTAATTTATAATTTTGGGGTCTTACCTAAAGTGACCAATTTTTTAAAACAGAAACACATGCATGCATGTACCGATATATCTAATATAAGGAAATAAGGACAGGATTTGCTTAATATATATTCACATTACCCATAAATAAATAATGTACATTTCCATAACTGTACCTATTTTTAAAGTCACAGATGCACACATAAATGGTTAATAAGCAATTTAGATCAATTATAGAGAATTTTCGCTCGGCCTCGGCAATCAATTAACGTTACCAACTATGCTAAATTTTGTAATTAGATTCAATTTACATTTTACCAGGTATACTTACATACCAATGCCAGGTCGAGGCTAGTTTTAGGGTGCAACGTCATCCAGCTTTGAGCAGTACCTTTTTTTTCAGTATCTGCAAGTCATAACTACTACGATCACATGGATAACTGACTTCTGGAATACCGGACCTTGAGTAGTATTTTTTTTAATATCATAAACAACTAAATGCTTAAATATTGTCATAATATTGTCTATCTACTGTCTGATTACAAAAAAAAATAGTTACAAATAGTATATGGGCAGGTTTACCTACTAATTTTACACAAGCCTTTTTTTACTTTATACCATAAAATTCCTTGATTAAATAGATAACTAGAATAGGGTTCCTATCTATCTATCTCTACCTATATCAATTCGAAGTCCCCAATCTTCATTAGCATTAGAAACTTCACCAACGATGTTTAATATTTAAAAGCAATGTACTTATATTTGTTTAAAATTACTTACCAATATTGATAAATCTGTAATCCTTTTGAATCTCCACCGCGATAACTTTTTTATAAAGCATAACAACGCACTGTAGCGCCATATGGCACCAATAATTATTATTGCAATCGTCAGACCCCAGGCGTTCTCTACTAACAACATAGCGCTACTGTTACTATTCGAGTTCGCCACGTACCTCTTTCCATTAATTAACAGATTCAGAAGAGTAGATCATTTTTATTTCGTACTATGAAGTTAATATTTACCTGCTTGATTCTATAGCAGAAATATCTAGTAAAGTAAAATAATAACCGAATAATTTAATTTATAGAAAAAAATACTTACTATATATTTTTGTCTATTCAGTAAATGCAATTTTACCAGGTGGTAAAACCAGATTATTCTATCGGCAACCACACCCTTCCGCCGAATGTAAGATCTGTTCACGCTAGAAATACATAGGTGTTATTTCTAAAGTTAAGCAACTCTTGCGTTTCTGTGGAAGGGTGTGGTTTCCGGCTCAATTATATATAAGGCGACCATCTTAGTCCTCGGAAGTAGTACCCCTATGATGAAGTTGCTTACACATCAATAAGCGACAGTGACCACTTGCCATCGGTTGGAATGAATACTGGTTTGCTACTTCAAACAAAAGTAATGTATGCTTTTGTGTTGTGCCAATCTTGACTAGCATAACTGAGGGAAGGATATCGTAGAGGTATCGTCGAACCTTCCCCTAGATATAGTATGAGGCGACAAAATCCAGGAGTTGGGGAGCACCGTGTTTCTGTGTAACATCAGC
>DWLI01001794.1:0-14550 GCA_018249915.1 Cecropterus dorantes dorantes | reverse complement strand
CTTTGATTTAAGTATTTTTTGGGATGTCAGACTGTATAAGTATTACGTAGAAAAAATTTAAAACAGCTTAAACACTTGAAATATTTCAACCTAGCCTTAAATATTTTTAGCTGTAAGTCATGATTTGATTTGATAACCATTTTAAATTTACCAAGAGATAAAATACATTAATTATTTATATATTTTAATTAAATTAACGTCCTTTCATTCCCCTAGGTATTCCATTCAACGCATCAAGCACCCAGATAGTTCCATTCCTAGCTCTGGGTCTCGGGGTCCAGGATATGATCCTCCTCACGCACACATACGTGGAGCAGTCTGGGGACGTGCCCCGGGAAGAGCGGACGGGGCTCGTGCTGAAGAAAAGTGGGCTCAGTGTACTACTGGCATCGCTGTGCAACGTCATGGCCTTCCTAGCGGCCGCGTTGCTACCGATACCGGCCTTCCGAGTGTTCTGTTTACAGGTTTGTATTGATTATAGTAATTAAGCTAACATTATTATACTATGGGGAGGTCGAGGAGGCTCGACAGTAACATAAAACTTTTAAGACCTTTCATCTGTATTCGTTTATATATTTTTCATATACAAAGTAATATAGAGGTACACTCGTACAGAGATTATGTAATGTACAATAAATGTGCGCATCTTTATCGAAGAGAATTTGCCAAAGTACTTAAAGTCTTAAACACTCATTGTATTCATTCAATTACCTAAATTCATTCACCATTTACAAGTACTTAATGTTTTCTTAACAAGAGAAATATGATTTATGGGTATGTAAAATAATTGTGTTTACTTATTTCAGGCTGCCATTCTTCTACTTTTCAACCTGGGTTCAATGCTGCTCGTATTCCCAGCGATGATATCCCTAGACCTTCGACGGAGATCAGCGGCCAGAGCTGATCTGTTGTGTTGCTTGATGCCTGAAAGTCCCTTACCAAACCGAACAATCAAGGTTTCGGAGCGATCGAAGGGCCGTGGCGGAAGGAATGAAAAGGTTTGTTTTTTTGTTGTCTGAGTAAATCTTTAAGTGTGAGTTGTGAATCATATTTGTCGAATAAAACAAAAAAAAAAACAATCTTTCAGTCTTATTTAATTTTCAATTTATCAATCAACAAAGAAATAGAAAAAGGTAATCAGAGTTGTGTAACTACGTAAAATCATGAAACATAAAAGTATTTGGAAATTTGATAGTTTATAAAATCAACCCTAGCATATTACAATTTTTTATTATATTATTTAAACTTTACCGCTTACATAATATACTTCTTCTATAATGTTAAAAATGTTTGAATCTATTACAGCATCATAGGAAGGATAGTACCAGACAACCTTTGGATCCTGACGTGACGGAACCAACGAAAGCCTGTTGTCTAAGCCTCTCACTTACGAAATGGGCAAAGAATCATTACGCGCCTTTCATAATGCGTCCCGCTGTAAAGGTATGCATTACTTTCATTCATATCCAACGGCCACATACCATTAGCTGCAAGTGTCAATCGCTCTATCAATGCAAATCAGACATATACTTTTTCTTACGCTTAATATTGACGCTTACAGTATCAAACGAATATTTCGTGACTAAACCTTATCATCACTTGAGCATTCATTATCGTCATCATCCTGGTCCGGTAAATGGATTCCGGATTAAATTCCCCAGCCAGACAATATAATCATCATATTTTTATTGACAATATATTATAAATATAATAATTAAAATATTGTTATTGTAAAAAAAGAACCAAAGTATCGATAATAACTACATATTCTATATAGAAGAGATTTCATAAAAATATTTATTTGCAGGTAACTTCAATGCTAGCTTTGATAGCCGTTATCTTAGCCAGCGTTTGGGGAGCGACTAAAGTGAAAGACGGTTTGGACCTCACCGACATTGTACCTGAGAACACAGCTGAACACGAATTCCTTTCGCGACAAGAAAAATACTTCGGATTCTACAACATGTACGCCGTTACCCAGGGAGACTTCGAATATCCCACGAATCAGAAACTTCTCTACGAATATCATGATCAATTTGTTCGGATACCGAATATAATTAAAAACGACAATGGTGGCCTTACAAAATTCTGGTTAAGTCTCTTCCGGGATTGGTTACTAGACTTACAAGTGGCTTTCGATAAGGAAGTAGCTAGTGGATGCATAACGCAAGAGTATTGGTGCAAGAATGCGAGTGATGAGGGTATACTCGCCTACAAACTCATGGTCCAAACCGGTCACGTGGAGAGTCCGATCGATAAATCGCTTATAAGTTCTGGTCGTCGTCTAGTGGATAAAGATGGTATCATCAATCCAAAAGCGTTCTACAATTACTTATCCGCTTGGGCTACGAACGACGCGTTAGCTTACGGAGCGTCTCAAGGAAACCTGAAGCCTCAACCTCAAAGATGGATTCATACGCCAGAAGACGTAAATTTGGAAATTAAGAAATCTTCACCACTGATATACACTCAACTACCGTTCTACCTCTCTGGTCTAAGCGATACTGATAGCATCAAAAACCTGATAATGTCTGTGCGAGAGCTTTGCCTAAAATACGAAGCGAAGGGATTACCAAACTTCCCATCTGGCATTCCTTTCCTATTCTGGGAGCAGTATTTGTACCTGAGAACTTCGCTACTTCTGGCTCTCGCTTGTGCTTTGGCTGCTGTGTTTGTGGTGAGTCATGACGAATCTTTTTACATCTTTTGGCCTGTTATTCGAATCTTATGTGACTGTTTTTTAAAAAGAAGCTACAAGTGCAAAAGCAATAAGTTTATCAGGTGGAAGAAACAGTGTTTTTCGACCGGGGTTGTACAACCGCCGCACCTATTTCTAGCGGATGAATAAGCTAAGACCGTTGCCTTATATGAAAGTGAGCTGGCAACCACATCCTTCCACCGAATCGTAGCAAATGCTTCACGCTAGATATAAATGTGGCGTTGGTACCTCTCCAGTCGAACTATATGCGTTCTACCATCTTTCAAAAAATAGATGTTGCACACCTGCGCCTATGAAGTATTTAAATTAAATATTAATTTCAGAAATGTTTACCACTAGGTTTACAGGAATAACGCTAACAATCCTTTAAATTTCTTAGTGTATTTTTGTTTTCTATAGACGTTTTAAATTAAAAATGTTTATCCAGGCTGTGATGGTGCTGTTGCTGAACGCGTGGGCGGCGACGCTGGTGGCGCTGGCGCTGGCCGTGCTGGTGCTGCAGCTGCTGGGCGCCATGGCCGCGCTCGGCGTCAAGCTGTCCGCGCTGCCCGCCGTGCTGCTCGTGCTGGCCGTGGGCCGCGGGACACACTTCACCGTGCATCTGTGTTTGGTGAGTTGTGTGATTAGAGTTTATAATACTAGCTTATTCCCGTGGCATATTGTCTGCCGATTAATACTTTTTGCGTGAAAGAGTCACGAATATACATACATCCTTACAAATAAGCCTTCGTCTGTATATAATTAGTTTACTTCATATTATATGAATTACTAAAAATAATAAATTAATAAATCTTTTTTTAAAGAGGTGTCGTCATCCATTTACTTTGTCCTAATGTTATGCACGTGTCTTATTATAGAGGTTTAGGTTTTAAGTTATAGTCCACCGCGCTAGTTAGTTGAGAATTAATAGATTTCACAAACTTATGGAATATTTTTACTTCCAAAGTGTAGCCTTACATTGTTTCCTGCACCATTATAACGAGTAATCATTAACTTTAAGAAGGACTTTAAGAACCCAGACTGAGTTTTAAAGCTCGAATTCACCTATTTGATAGGCCAAGTTTCTTTAACTAGACTATCACTGTTTTTTTAATTTAACAATAAGTAGGTATTGTAGAACATACAGTAATACAGTGACTCAAAGACTCCAACAGGTCAGAAGGTCATTCATTCTGTCCTGAAGCAAATGAAAATTTCATTCATTGATGGTCTTTGAGTCACTTACCGGGAAATATTCCAATCATAGGCTTTATATCACCGAAAATATAAGGTAGGTAGGTTAGTTTTAATAATGTTTGTGAAAATTACAATATCAGAATAGGTATAAATGATACTAGCTGATTATGCTTTTATTTTATACTTGATGTGCTTGTCGACGTAAAAATCATGTACCTAACAAAATATATTCTAATATTTTTTGTTAAAAAAATGACCTACTTAGAATATAACCTATCTAAATTATATATTTATTAATTCATCACTGCCAGAAATCTAAGAAAAAATACAGTCGAATTAAGAAAAATGTGAAAGTCAGTCACAAAAGCATCTACTAACTATCGATGTTTTTACAGGCGTTCGTAACATCGATCGGTTGCAAGCGTCGCCGCGCGGCGCTGGCGCTGGAAGCGGTGCTGGCGCCCGTGCTGCACGGCGCGGCGGCGGCGGCGCTCGCCGCGGCCATGCTCGCCGCCAGCGAGTTCGGCTTCGTCGCGCGACTGTTTCTACGGTTGCTGCTGGCGCTCGTCGTGCTCGGGCTGGTCGATGGGTTGCTGTTCTTCCCGATTGTGCTTGCGATACTCGGTCCGGCTGCTGAGGTCAGTATGACTTTATTGTCATATTCATGTAACTCTATTTATCATCGTAGTCGCTCTCCTTAGACAATATATAATACTATTTAATAATAATACATATAACATTAATTTCATATACTGTTTTTAAACATGTAATTGTTTTTTTCCCGATATATTTGTAAAATTAATTAATTAAATATTCTATTAATATCTAATTAATAAATCGTTATTGTTACATGTCCTAGAAATATAAGTCGATATCTCTTTGTTATTGTTCTATAGAACTTCTCAAATAGTAAAAATATAGCATTACTCACACATTACAATTACTAGACAAAATTTAAACCTGCGAGAAAATCATATACTTAATTATTTTTAACAATCAGCTTAAGTCGTTCACTATATAAAATTTACAAAGAAACACAATTATAAAAGTTTTGATATTAATACATAATCTCATCTTACAGGTTCGACCGTTAGAGCATCCCGAGCGGCTATCAACACCGTCGCCAAAATGTTCCCCGGTTCACCCTCGGAAATCGAGCTCGGGTTCCAACGGCGGCGACAAGTCAAGTCGGACGAGCAAATCAGCACCAAGGCCCTGCGCCCCCTCCCTCACGACCATCACCGAGGAGCCCTCCAGTTGGCACAGCTCAGCGCACTCCGTACAGTCGTCTATGCAATCCATAGTGGTCCAACCAGAAGTGGTGGTGGAAACTACGACGTACAACGGCAGCGATTCAGCGTCTGGCCGGTCTACGCCTACGAAGTCACCGCACGGTGGAGCTATTACTACTAAGGTATGTTCAATTAAAATATACTTGAACATAGCAGGAAAATATACTTATACCAGCTTTCGCCCACGGCTTCACTCGCTTCGGTCATTTACGTCAAAGAGCAAATGCTATATGTTAATCCAGGTCATAAATTATATGTGTGCCAAATTTAGCCACATCGGATCAGTAATATTCACATAAAAGAGTAACAAAGATACAAGCTTTACATAATATCGCCTCTACAATATTAGTATGAAGTATGATCATATGCTAACAATTATTAAATAGTTTTTCATGTATTTTGCCGTTATTAGTGAGATTTTTTTAATAGTTTTTATTAATTCGCTTACTTATTAATAATATTATTTACAGGTAACGGCCACAGCGAACATAAAGGTAGAGGTTGTAACACCGAGTGATAGGAAATCTCGACGATCGTATCACTACTACGACCGTCGTAGAGACCGCGATGACGACAGAGACAGAGATCGAGATCGAGATCGCGACCGGGACCGAGATAGGGACAGAGACCGGGATCGAGAGCGAGACCGAGATAGGGAGCGATCGAGAGAACGAGACCGGAGAGACAGATACAGAGACGAGAGAGACCACCGCGCGTCTCCGAGAGAAAACGGCCGAGATTCCGGACACGAAAGTGATTCATCTAGACATTAGGAGTGAAAAGACACTATTTAACAACGAGAAACTAACGCACAACGAAGTTATAATTTGTTGTTTGTGTGATTGTGTATGTGGTCACTGCGTGATTGAGTGAATGTGGTCGAACGAAATGACATCTTTACCTAAAGTTATGGAGTAATGTATCTTTTTAAGTCGAGATTTGTACGTAAATGTTTTAAGGTTAACGGGGCAGCTTTTTACAAAGCCATAAGAGAGTATTACGAAGTTATAATTTTAGAATTTGTTAAAATTATGGTTAAAGTGGAGGCTACAATACTTAGACATTATGGAAGTACTGCAGTACTGAGAAATACGTGTGAATAACAGAAATTAATTTAATATACGCACAATATGGGACCGTACGAATTCCATACCGTGCTGTTAGTACTTCAAGGTTTTAATATAAAATGTCTTTGAACTTAACTTTAACTGTATAGACCAAATATCTTTAACACCATGAATATACATTTATCTCGTATGTTCCTATTTTAAAGACATTTCCATTCTCCATATGTTTTTGTTACATATTTACGTCTCTAAAGACTGTGCACAAATATTATTAATAATAATTTATCACATTATTTATTTTGTGTGTACACTGTCACCGAGCGAATCTGTGGGCTCAGACTCAGATTTATTGTACAAATTATTTAAGTAGGCTGTATATTAAGTAAGGCATTTATTTATGAGATTATTTAGATATTTTATATACCTAACTGTATTGTTGTGATCTTTCTGTAAGCTCGCGACGTTTACGAAGAAGACTGCATTTAGCGAACAAAAATCAGAAATTCAGAGTACAATATAGGAATTAAATGAACGATATGAAGATATCACGGCTATTAAGATCTGACTCGTGAAAAGTGACCTCAGTAGTAAAAATTAATGAATAGCGTTGTGACATTTTGTGCAGAGTACTTATTAGATTATATTAATTTATACATATGTAACTTAATGATATTTTGTAAATATAGCGTTATCGTTAGCTTTAATGAGTGAGCATGCGCCTGCGCACAAGGAAACGGAGGACTATTGTATCGATTTATCTTTTGTATCAATTTATTTTTATACATTTTACTGACATATTGTCGAAAAACTACCTATAGGTTGTACAGAAAATAATGTGTCTCAATTGATGTTGTAGGGATGTGTTAAAAACTTAAAATTATTAATAGGGCAAGAAATTTTTAAAATTGTATTCAGATAATTAACTAGGGTTGCCAACTGTAAGCTTGTATTTGAAATTGTATATCTTTTTAAGTTACAAAATTCAAAATTTGTTTTATGTTGGTACGAAATACAGATAAAATGTTATAAAGCTTGAGGATGGCAAAATTTCATAAACTTTAATTTGTTAAGTGAGTTTGTTAAATATTATAACGTTTATATTGTAAGCTGTCAAAAGTAATTTTTAGGAGTGTAAAAAAAATGCAAACTTTTTTTAACAACATCCAGGAACATAACGGCTGGTATTCTCTTTCACAGCCTTAAAATACGAAACATTTGGTAACCCTAACTGCAACAGCAATCTCAAGATTACTCATTTGTACTCTATTTGCTACCAAGAGTTTAAAAAAATCTTTTCTAATAAAAAATCTTAATTACATAAGTCTGATAGCAAAGTGTGTCAAAAAAGCAATCTAGCACTGAAAATAAAATTTATAAAGTAAATTTAAAAAACTGAATCCTCATAAACTAAAATGTAAGGTTGTATGTATAATTGATTTCGGCCTTGAAGAAAGTTATATACTTACCTGTCAAAAGTTTAAAATGTCAACTGTATTGAAAAATTAAAATGCCTTAAACTATACGATACTGTTTTATTTTTATCATTATCTATGAAAATATATTAATTTATTTGGGTTTAGAGTAATTTTTACAATATATTCTTTTTGTATTTTATGTGCCTACTTCTCTACAGATTTAGGATTTAGGAATAGAAATAGGAACGAACGAATTTATTGAGGTATATATTATTACTTAAATGAGTTTTATTCAATTGATTTTGTCTTTTGTAAAATTAAAATACGCAAAATATCAATATAATAATTGCCAAAACTTTGCTGTCAAATAAAATAAACAGGTAAACATGATTACACGTACTCAGAGTTACTTATCAACCAATAATCTATAATGATATAATACGGCATAGACATAACCGCCATTGCGAGCTAAGATGAATTAACCCATAATGAAAGACAATGATAATGCCTAATTCAAATTATAATAGAGAGGGTGGAATTTTGGCGGCAACAACGCCTTAGAAAACGGGAGCGCGGGAATCAATAAAGGATTTTCTGGCGGCGTGCCCACGCATGTGCGTGGCGGGCCCGAACCTCGACCATCGCGGCAACTGCCTTCGCGCTAGAGAGCACTCGCCGCCGGCCGACATTAACCAGAACCTTAGCATGCCATAATTTCCTCGTTCACCCTTAGTCCCTGACGGTTAAGGTTTCAGCGGTGGTCTTCTCCGCCCACGCCGATGCACGATCAAATAAATCGTAATAAGTAACCCGCTGCGTTATTGGGCGGATGATTCGCGCGCAGCGTCACTGCGGCTGGGCGGGGCGGGGGCGACGCGGCGGCGCGCGGCCCCACCCCCCCCCCGCCCCCCGGCCCCCCCCCGCCCCCTCCCCCCCAACCCCTGACCCCTGAAGGCCGGGGGCACCTGGGGGGAGGGGGGGGGGGGGGGGCGGGGGGCGGCGGGCCCCCCCCCCGCGCTCGCCCTGCGGCCCGCCCGCGCCACTTCCGCACAATCCGATGACTCATGAAGCCTGGTGACACTTGAGTGTAGTGCGAGTGTTGTTCGATGTAGGAGCCAGTGAGTGACCTACCGTGTCTTGTCATGTGGGGAGTGCGATGGCTCTGAGAGGCAGCATGTCCCGCCGCCCGCCGCTTCTGCTCGTCGCCTTGCTGGCGGCCGCTGCGCTCGCCAACCAGCTCGAAGACATACCTCACAATGAGTAAGACGAAACTTACATTTACTACCATAAAATAATTAATCTTTTTTATGAATAATAATAAATTCCTCACATATTTTTAATTCCAGACAAGTATTATATATAACGTCTAATCAAATACGATGTACGTAGCAATTTCTACGATTAAGAATGGTTATCCTATGAAAGGGATCCTATCTTCTATTAACTACCTATATTCATTCGTACCTGTTATGCACCTTATAATTTGACAGTTTATTTTAATTGCTTACTAGGATATTGCAATTTATGTTAATGGTTATCTAATACTTATTTAAGAGCTTATAGAGCCTAAGTTCCTCCGTTCTTATTTTTCTTTTCCTAGAAATCAGAGTAATGATCAATCTATGAAATGTTTTTTACTTGAAAGTAAATGAAGATAAACTTTTAAAGATACTTGTAGTTAAATTATATAATATAATTTTAAATGCCCAGTGTAATTGTCAATTGCCAAGGTTATAAGCTTACTAGCTTAAAATTTTTGAAAAGAAGATTTATAAAAGTAAAAGCAATAAAGACGATTAGAGAATGAAGAAGAGAGTTGAAAGACTGAAAACCCACATATGGACGTAAATACGAGTGTTTTCATTTTGCATTAAAAGCGGTAAGCGTCACCGGGAAACGTTGTTCTATGCCGGCACAGTATGGAGCTGCCGACTAATTTGAAAGCGGCGTTGTGCCAAACATCTCCACGGCTTGGGGAAACTCCTATAACGTATCCATACATAGCATAGACGTGTACCGGAAGCTTGTTTGTTTTCAATATTCAAAGCCCTTTTGTTTTCCTGGTCGCTCTGAAATCAAATGTGAAATCTTATCTCTGCAAATCCAGCCATGTCTGCGTGATTGTAACTCAATCTTTTAGATAAATTAAACATCCGGGACAAACATTTCAATAAAATTAGCACTTTTTTGCTTAATTTGTAAGTATATTGAACCAATTATAAAAATGCATATCAATTACTTTCAACATTTTAGTTTTCATTAACTTTCTTTCGATGTATACCGGTGTACAATGAAGACACTGAAATTATATAATAGAATTTCATAGATAGGTTCAAGCGACAAGACTACGGATGGTCCAAGCGTCACCCCGCTCTAAGCAGTTCACTGACAGACAATTACGGCTCGATACCCTCCCCAGACTCCCTTCCACCCTCAGCCGATACTAAGAAGATGAATTTCGGTAATGGCGTGTTAGCGCCTCGAACCGCGATTTGCTAAACGAAAAAGTTCACAAGTGACAGTTGCGACTTCTTAGATGGACCAATTCCTGATAAATGGCACTCCGATTCGGTCGCGATGTTCCCAACAAAGAACATTTCAGTTTTATTATAGATTGCGGGAATATCCGACTACTAAATCTTGTAATGGAGTTCGAGAGCTATAAAGAAACCTTACCCCGAACATCATTATCTACTTTTCCATTCTTTCCCAAAACTTATTTGGGGAACCAGTTTCTACGAGATCTTTATTTCGCCAAACGAGTATATCATAAGTATGTCTTTATATATCGCATCGCTTTTTTGAGTTGTTGTTCATAGCTTAGTCGAGTATGATGTCTTTGAGAAGATAGAAGAAAAGGACCTACTACTGTGAACCTGATATTTTGATTTATATTTTATATTATTTAAGACAGGGTATCGATTAACTAATCATCAAATATAAGCAATTTATACCATCTATTGTAATGAAATGTAATGTGAGGTTTCTATTTTAGACTCTGTTATCAACGCACCGTAAGCATGATGATGCATTTAGTTTGTTGCAATTTCTTCGCTATAAAAGACATCGTGTACAAGTCAAATAAAGTCAGAAAATACAAAGAGTTAACGTTTTGTTTAGAGTATCCCATAATTGGGGATATTATAACGACTAAAAATTGCACAAATGTAGATTTAAAAGCAGTTAAAAAAGACAAAAACAAAAAAAATGATGTTTATCATTATCTCACTGCTTCATATTGGATGTTCCTTATAATTAAGGGAGATGTGAAATATAGTTCTGGACACCTTGTCCAGTGGCAATTTTTTACTGGAGACTGCGGTACTCGCAGATTAAAGAGACAGATTTTCAAGAAAGCTCATAGCACCGAAGAGTATTACTACCAATTAATCACTAAATAATTTCAAATTCTAACACTGAACCCAACGTGCCACTATACATAGTTCCAACTCATTTAATAGCCATATACAAAAATAAATATTTCTCAAACAACTTTTATTCCTAACGACTGACTTTACATAAAGTAACAAAGGTGTTAATTATAGGAACAAAACTCATAAAAATTCATGTAGCATGTATTTTACACGTGTAAGTAATTATGACCTCAAGATACATATCTAATTATTTAGTAAAGAAACCCTAGTAACGACATGTGATGGGTCACACGTGATTAGATCAAATTTAATGAGTGCCGTTAAATTAGATCTAATCGCGTTTTTAAACCCAGAAGAATACAGATATAATGTCAATAAGGTAAAATATATACCCTGCCATACTACCCTAAATAATATATATTGAGTTATTATTAATACCTTTGTATTGTCCCCAATACAAAGGTATTAATAATAATTGTTATACAGAAATCATATTCTGGAAGTTTTAGTATACTGATAATCTTTTGTATAGCTTAAACAGCCTAGCATCTGATATTTGAATAAGTCATGAGTTTTTAAGATTTTGAATTTAAGTTTCACGAAATTCATTACTAAATGTTCATGTCATGACAAGATATTTGGTCCTGAGACAACTATCTACAAGAAATATTATTGATTAATTAGATTACCTTTGTTACAATCAGGTATATATAAAGAACAGAAACTTATATCTTTTATTTTAACTTTACAATTAATCCTACTCATCACTAGGTCAAAATAACAGCCAAGAACACTGTAGTTAAAAAAACCTCTTGATGGTTTTATAGATCTAAAAATATCATAAACTAATCATTGACATTAAGTTTAATGGCTCTCGAATTACTTTATACTTTGTATTTGATATTAATAGCCTTAGTGATAAAAGTTCATGTGGGCGTAATATGTGGCGTGCGTACTTAAGTGCGTGCTTCGTTATTTATATTAAGTTTTACTGTAATTGTTAAAAGTTCATCCTTAATAATATTTTGGGAATCGATCCGCTCATATTTCTGTCGTCGGATTGTCCATGATTCATTTTTAAATGGCTATTCACTAGGTAATTGGATCCTTTGTGAACTACCTATAAGGATAAATATTTTAAAGGAGTACTCCACCAATATTCGTACTCCTTTACATATTAAGAGCATGATCCAATTTTAAATATACTATTATTGTCATTTTATTATCCGAGTGATATCCAAAAATAATATTTTCACAAACTCAAAACACTAAATCTTGTGTGAGCGTTGAGTAGACTAATATACATCGTGGGCGTTGTGTTGGCGGATACAGGCTTTACTACAGATATTACAAACGTTGCATGCCATTCATACCTACACAGGGACAATTTAGAACTATCTTAAAATTGCATAGGTGGCAGGATTCTTTGTGGATCAACTCCGAGCACCGCCGTCACACCTAATTTGACCTAATAATGGCATTGTTATGCCGTGTTGCGTTTTGGTCTAAAGGGTGTGACAAGCGAGGTATACTTGTCTGAAGCATTCTAATTTAGTTCTTGGAATAGCAACACATCTGGGATGAAACTGAATTAATACTTAGATCTCATCTGGGGTTGATAACAGATGGTGACAGTGGCCACTAACCATCCGGTAGACTGCTTGCTCGTTTGCTACTTCCACGTTATAAAAAAAAACTTATATTCCTCCACCTCCATTAAGAACAAGTCGAAGAAGTAATATGGTTTGACCGGGAAGGTATCACCGTCATACTAATTTCTACAATAAAACACTTCTTGCGTTTCGGTGGAAGGGTGTGGGGGCTGGCTCACTTTGATCCTGGGGGGTAGCAACGTATTTGAGTCTTTCAGATAGAACCCTTGTTCTATAGAAAGTTGTTCACAGATTCGTTTTTACATCACGATTTTTACGGTAATATAGCAATAAAATTTGACGTCGGTAGCGATGGCTTCAGTAACATATTCCAACTACAACGGTACAACCACACGTGGAATGGACAATAAAGAACTTCAAGATAAATACTACGGAACTCTTATTCCATCACGTTTATAAAATACTAGCTATGCTGCGCGATTTCACCCGCTATAACATAATAAAATACCTAACATAATAGTTTACTATTCAACACTATTTTTTTTCAATTCGAACCAGTACTTTCTGAGATTAGCCCGTTAAACCAAACAAACTCTACTAATTTATAATTCGTACAGATTATATTTTTTAAAACTCTGCTATAAATTTTCTTACTCGTAAGTTAATCCCAGTGCCTCAACGAATATAATGAAATAAGTAAGAGTCGACTTAAAGGAACATTCATATTAAACTAGAAGATATCATCACTCCATGAAATACTTGTAGATTTATCGAAAATTTAATTGATACAGCCAATTTACCCTACAATTTCAAACCCTTGAACCAATAGCCCTTAGTACGACTTTATTACATTTCCTCAAAATGATTATTGTTTACTTCGGTTTCCCCCATACATTACATTTTGCACATTTACGTTATCGATTTCAAATATACCTTGCAATGTACTTATTTTATTGCAATGATGGGCAAAAACGTAAACATGTTATAAAGGTGGTAGAATGATTCTACCTGTAGTACGACCGGGGAGGTACCACCGCCACACCTTTTCTGGCGTGAAGCAAACCTTGTGCTTAGGTAAAAGAGTGTGGTTGTCGGCCAACTTCTATATGAGGCGACCATCCTAAACCTCAAGAGTAGCAACGCATCTGTGATCTACTTCAGATAAAACCTCTTTTATAGATGAAGTTGCTTACAGATGTCCATGGGCCGCAGTAGTCACCATCAGGTGGACTGCACGCTCGTTTGCTATTTCAATCAGATAAATAAAGCATTCTTTGGAAAGGAAATAAATTCGTAAAGGGCACAGCTCCTATTTCAATCCAACTAAACTTAGTTTTTAAATTTGGTGAATTTAGCACGGATACGTAAGCCTACACGAGCATAAAATAAATGTTCATCCGTGCGTGAATTGAGTACAATTGAAGCGAATACGTGTAGGCGTTACTTACCTAAGCCGTTGAATACCCTAATTGTTCGAGTGGGATCATTTACAGAAATTTGATTATTGGAAAACTAAACGGTTTTATAGCCTTTATTTATTTAAGCAGTTATGAGAGAAATCATTACACCTGATAAAATTTAAATACAACTATATATAATAAAAATAAATACGTAATAAATGCCTAGTAAATATAGGCATATATCAAATAACATCAATATAATTTGTACCGAATAAAAAAAAGATAATAAATTTTGAAAATAATGATAAATAATCCTGAAGTTACACACACACACGCTCTCTACACTCATAGCCTAGGATTTTTTTCCTGTGTCGCAGATGCCATGGAAACACAAAGACGAATACACAAACACCCAGACCCAGAACAGAAATTTAAATTCATCATTCAGATGTCTGTCTAGCCGGGAATCGAACGCGGGAACCACTGCGCTTCAG
>DWLI01001793.1:0-14553 GCA_018249915.1 Cecropterus dorantes dorantes | reverse complement strand
CTTAATGCTAGAATTCATATGTACCTGGGCGCGTGATAGGATATTTTCCAATTATTCATATTGACACGCAGACCAATAAAAAAGGATAACGCCTCGTGTAAATCTGAGTACAAGTTGCATTTGTAGTGTTTTATAATTTTTGGATACTTAACGATACGCGATGGCATTTAATATTTTTCATGCCTTAAATACAAAACCGGCATGATTTGCATTATTTGTGTGTGTAATTCGTGTATCCTAAGTCGTCCAATTTCGTATACTGTACTTTATAAGGGAGGCGAAGTCTTTTTTTTTTGATCTGAGTACTGACCTACAACTGGATTGATCTCAGCACACACACACACGCGCCGTGTTTATCACGCTGGACGGAAGGCGGTGCGACCTCGAGTCGGGCCGTCTCAATTCGTAAGTGCCTTCTCAAGGTCCGACTGTCGTATATATAGCATATTTTTCCACTAGCCGAGATAACAACTAAACAAATAATGCGTGTATGTTCATCAAAAACGTTACATTGAGGCAGATCAGTGCCTAATCACATGTAGGGACAGCCGAGTCTAGCTTTTTGATTATTCTATGTTTTTTTCCACGATAAGCATATACACAGACAGACCTTGTGAATTTATTTATTTTGGAATATAAAGAATTTATGTACGTTTCTCGGTAGACCTTGAGATAAACTTTACCTACTTACCTGAAGCGTGTATGGTTTTCCCCGATGCTTTAAGCTGCTTGTTAGAATGTATTTAATCATTCTCATGCGACAAGGCAATTAAGCTTAACTTATTGAATTACTTCGACTTAATTGCTACGTGTAGTTAATGTTTTCGCTTTAAATCATGTACAACAAACTTGGCATGTAGTATTTAGTTAAGTAATGGGAGACATGTTACAAATTAGACAGTTTTAGACCGGTTATTGGGTGCGATTAATTGGATTTCGTAATTAGACTTCAAAACTATTTGGATGTTTCCAATTCAGAAATACATCAAGGACAAACAATTGAACATGTGTCTACTTTAAGAATGAACAGATGAATATAATCACTACAAGCAAATATTTCAACAGAGGTTACACATTGTTCAAATGTAGTAATAGTATCTAATTTTTATTTTTAATTACGTCTGTAATTTCGATGTCGAAGCTGCGTTGCTTGCCTTAGATTGGAGCTTAAAATCCTAACCTTTAGAGACACCAATATCACAGGGCTACGACAGATTCTGACGTCACCAAGGGCTACCACAAAATATCATCACGTATCTACTACACATCTCATCAGATCCATATAAGGGCAGTATTAAATCCACCGGCTGTAAACCCTAAAACGGCCGTTCCGGGTTGAAAGTTGTTCCGACAAGGTCGTGTTCGTAACGAACACGTCATTCAACATATTGAACCTGCCCCAACGTGGGCTCTGTGGAGTGCCTATCATGGACGAGGCCGCTTCAACTGGGGACGTCTGCCAAACCATCGGAATTTAGTAACAAACCTTCGTAACAAAAAATAACTGCGGTTAAAAATACAAAAAAAATACCTTCCGATTGGCGTCAAATTTTATGATACGGAAAAAAATATTTCAAGACTAGAATAGTAATTAATTTGTTTATTATTATTAGAAAATATTTATATATTTTAATTCATAATGTCGGATTGACAACTGAGTAAACGGTTTGAAACGTAGTAGAAGTAAAAGTATTTTATGTGTTAGTCATTTAAATTAATGCAGACATTATCAATGACGATTTTTCTATGTATGACTATACATATGTGCCGTGTGGTGTCGGTCTTAAATAGATCCATTCCCTTTTTTCTATGGATGTCGTAGGATTTTAGGGACAAAATCCCAAAGATGGGGCAGCGTCTGTCTGTATAACATAGATCACTGCAGTCACCAAACCACACGCCAGGTGCAGTGACTTGGCAAAATACCTCATACGAAAAGGCCTAAGACATATTTACTATACAAGTGTATTGTCATAATATAGATGTCACACGAACTTAATGACTTGAAATATGACATGCGGCGTGCCGCTATGGGGCTCTTCGAGAACGTTGCAAAAAGAGCTTTCCTTCTAGACCGGTAATGCATGGCGACTGCTCTATTGTTGCTAACGTCCATTGGTGACGGTGATTACTTTCCATCGGTTAACCCGTCTGTCTCGCCGTTCGGTAAAGATATATTAAAAAAAAACGGTCAAATTTGAAGGTTATAAATAAGCAGGAACATCATCCACACGACCTTGATTCCCATGAGTGTCATCTCCACCACCCACGTGTGCATACCTGATGCACTCTCAATTGCGCGCGTCCCGCCACCAGTTATCATCAGTGGCCGTGATTGTAAAATTGCCGCCGGTCGCTTCCTACTAGGGATGGGCGCCTCAGATCGAGTAATCCAAGAATCGATTTTTCTTACCGATCTTTAATCGATATTAAACAAATTGACCTAACGAGCCGATCCCAAATACAATCAATCGTCTTATTTTTTTTCTCTTGTAATTACACTTCTTACGTTTGACGTAACAACACTAACTTTTTGCGTTTTTTTATTGAGGCGGCTCTTTGTATGGGATTTTATAACCGAAAGGTGTCTGAAGGTCGATTCTAGAAAATATATTCAATAGTTTTCGATATTTTAATGCATCGAATCTGCATACCTCGAATCGATGATTTTCGAAAAGAATCTCATCTCATCCCTACTTCGTACTAGCCCCTCTTGATTCAAGGGAGATCAGAATCTGTGTGTATTGGAATTGTAAGCGGTTCGTCCTGTTTCGTAATCAATTCCAGGACAAAGGTCTTATGCACTTCCCGCTAGCTCCCTCGTGTCCACGTCACCTCATCAACACTTGGTCTCAAGGTAGTGGAGTTGTAATTGGCTGATCCTGTGTACAATCTACATAAATTATGTTGTTGGTGCTCAGACGATTTCTGTTAGCCTGAGGGTTACAGGACTATCAAGGAAGATCAGCTTCATCCATAAACAAAAAAATATAGACACGGTCTGATAGCCTTTTCAAATAATAATATTTCTTAAGTAACTGTGACTTCAAACCGTATACGTTGTCATCTGCATTTCATTAATTATTGATAGCGTAAGAACAAACTACTTTCGATAATACTCAATAGAACTTACTACTTAATAGGACAGACATAGTTTAAGCGAAAGGGTCTAGGAGCATTGAAACTACCCTATATAACATTGATGGGCTGACATAACTAAAGGAATTGCTAATGTTTCACTCACTAATAAGTAATCTACTCATTTATATATTTCTAGTTTTGTACTGTATATTTGTATGAAATTCTTCAGACAAAATATACATTTTTTGTCGCTCCTGAAAAGTTACCAAATAAAATTTACGCGGTATTATTATACAAGCGACGATATCTAATGTTATGGAGGCGTTAACGGGTAATTATAAAATCGGGATCTACAGAAAGATAGAGGAACAAACAAAAGTAATGCGCTTTGACTTTATAGTTTATTCTTGTACTCTTACTACATTTCAAATTATTCAAAAACTTAATCAACGGCGCATACTACGCAAGTTATTTCTGCTGAAATATCAGAATCTATGTGGTAAACTAAATGAAATCGTCAGATGGATCTACTACAACGAAACTAGAGTGTTCTTATGTATTTTCTAGCTATAGTTCAGGGTTAGATTGTAGTACATTCCACTGCGTGCGCCTGTGGTCAAGCACCTGAGCTTGTTCCATGCTCTCTCTAATAACAAACTTCGAATTGAAAAATGATCTCATTACAATTACTCAGCTTTGTCTTAATTAACCATTATTAGCTTACCTACCGAAACGTATCTATTAGTCCCAAAAGCCTTATAATCGTAAATAAATTACCAAGAATCTCTTTTTCTTGGTAATTTATTAACGATCAATATAATCATTATTTTATTTTTCTTACGAAAAACACTTTCACGGTGCTTTTCAGTGCTTATTCTCAAAGAAGCTATCAATAAGTGAATTCCTGTAGCACTCTCGTTTTACTTGGAGAACTACATATTTGTAATGACCATTTACCATCAGGATTGCATACCCGTTTTAAACTACTACTGTATTTAATTTGAACAACATTTTAGCCGGTGTTTCTTTATAAAATACCCAAGCGTCGGATTCGATTATATCATCTAATCTGGTGACACTAATTACCAAAGAATGTGCCATACGTTCACCGCGCACTGAGATGCGCAGGCGCATATTTTCGCTTGTTCCCATGGCGCCACATGACGCGTGCACCTGCATTGTGCAGTAATGCATGTTCCGCACTCCACCTGTGTAACGCTTGAAGCATGTCATGTCCTTTTTTGCATTTGTTTAAATTTATTTCTATGGTATCGCATAATAAAGGTGTGAAGTGTCATATAGGGGTTGATTTATTTGTTATGCGGCTGATTAAAAGTGAGTTGACACGAAGTGACACCATAAACTGTACCGAGAAGTATTCTTAGATACTAGTGTGTTTCTTCGCCGTAAAACTGCAGGTTCCAGTAGTTTTAACTCTATTTCTGAGGAAAAAATGTCTCCATAATTTTTAATGTAAAATTAAACGAAAAGAAAGCAAAAGGATTTAAAATAGTTTATTTGTACCTTTAAACAATAATGTTAAGTACTAATGTATTCTAAGATGTAATAAGAAATTAAACATTTAGACGAGGAACTCCTACTTTATCCTCAGCGGTAGCAAAGCATCTGTAATGGATCTCCAATACTATTTAGGATTGATTAAAGATCACTTACCACTGGTACATGGTTTCTACTTCTTGTTTTCATACAAGAAACAATTGCAGTTGAAATGTAATTTCAGCTATGTTAACGTTACTTCTAAACCTTTAATAAATATTGTTTTTTTTTTTCAAATTAGTTTTTTTTATTTAATCTATTTAAAAGGTCATGTACACTATCCGGATCTGTATTTCAAACGCGGAAGTGGCCGCACCAATAATGTCACTCGAGTGGAACCGTTAGAGGTCTTTTAAAAGTTATCATTACGTAGAGGTCACTGCTAATCGATTAATAGTACCAGGATCGATATAACTACGATAACAAATATACCGTCACAGTTAATTAAAATTCTGTCATCATTGACGTTAGTCTGTTATATCAATGGCATATTATGTCATATATTCTATACTATTATGAAATCGATTCAAATAAGTCTATTGATAGCTTTATGACATGCAATAAACAATATCGCTTTTCAGTTTAAAATTATACTTACTATATTTTTTTTCTATGTATAGTACACAAAAAAAAACTCATTTTTAGACGGTGGCACTTACAAATTGTCAGTTACAATATTTTTTTCTTTCACAAAAAGTGTATTTACGTGTATATGGTATTAAATGTAATTGTAAACTATGTGCCCATTTGTGGCGGGTTAATATAAAAACTTCAGTATTTATTTAAGACCTATTTAATTGCGTTAGCAATTTCCTGCTATGACAGAAATTATTTGACCGCATCCTTATGACAACGACTTTATTACGTATCAAGTCCGCTCAAAAACCTAAGATCTTCGAATAGATTAGATCGATTACTACATTCAAATCACCTATTAAGATCTAGTAACAGATTACTATAATTCGCCGAACGAAACGTGGTGTTGCGTAACATTAGTACTGGACCGCACCCAGCGCCCTTCGCCTTGTCGCCACCGAGCCAAGTGTCTACCGCGTCTATTATTTCCCGAGCTATTTATACCCGAGTCTCAAGGGATACTGAATTATGTTCCACTAGTGTCTGCTCGCATTTCCGTTTACATGCCCTGTAAGGCAATTCGTATAGAAATTTTCTAGGACCGCCTAAAAAACAATATTATAGTTAAAAGAGGGCCAGTGCTAATGAAATCAAATTCTAGATAAAAAAAAGCTTTAAGGCAATTATCCAATCGGAAACTAAGAAATATATAGAGAAAAGAAATATAACAATATAAAAACTTTAACGTAAAGATAATTATCCAATCGGGAACTATAGGAATATAGAGGGAAAAGAAATGTACCAATACAAAAATGTTAGGATACAAAAATTTTAACTTAATACGTTTTGGCTTTATAGTTAATCATCTATTTTTATTATTAAAAAAAAATAATCAATTGAGAGTAACAATAACTATAAGGATTTACATCTTTATTCTGCCTAAGAATTGGTAACTTCGTTTTCATTTGTTTAAAATAAACTTATATTTAAATGACCACAAAAATATATCGTTTAAAATTATAAATATAAAAGTACGCTTATATCTTAATCTGTTGTTTATTTATTTTAACATATTTATTTTAAATATGCGGCGTTGAGAAAAACAAACATAATTCTACGTTGAATAACGGACAACTGATTATAAATAAAATAGCGTAAACGACCTCTATTAAGTGTATATCTGAGATTATTTCCTCAATTGTATCTTGTGAGCAATTTTAGACTTTAATGATTTTAGAACACGTTTAATTTTCCTTCATATGTAGTGAAACGTTCCGTCTCATTGGACGGGAACGTAACGATTACGACAGGACTATCGTAACCGACGTAAGGAAAAAGCGTTAGTTTCATAACGCATCGTCCGAAGGTTAATAGTTTACAAGGTAAAGGTTCCGATCATGAAATCCACCGCTGGATTTCATTCTGGCTTCATTTCTGAACGTTCTATTGGCTATACACCTGTTATGTTATATGGTACTGAGAGTACCATTGAAAGTTTCTAAGTATATCTAATAATACTATGAAGATCTAATAAGGATTTTTTTTATATTACGTTTAGTTGCTTATTAGTAATCAAAACTTAAATACTCGTTTTTTAAGTTTTTGTTCATGTAAGAGAAAGCTCGTTAATACCGAATAAAAATACGATAAATAAAGTTCATAATGAAAAAAGGAAGATTATTTTAAATGTTTACGACAACGTAGTTTATGTAAATTTGTTTACAATCTTACATACCTCGGGACCGTGTATCCCAAAATATGTAAGTTGTTTTATTGCTCAGTATTTTCCTTTAACTTTACATTGGAACAAAAAAAAAGGAACTGAACAATGAAAAGCCTAATATACGTCGTTTACGAACTAAGAATTCTTCACAAACTTGATCATTGCTAGCCAATGGTATGTCTGTACTTGCAACTGTTTCAGCTTTAGCTATATGAGTATAACCAGATTTTAAACTGGTATGTTGACTCGGCGCTCCGTCAACAATATCCAAATGTGAAGGTCGACTCGTAACCGCTATTGTAATGTACGTTTCATGTTTAGATTGAACAGTTACCTCGAGAAACACTCAAAATTCTTTTATAAACACCTTTTATCATACAATAATATAAGCTGAACTGAAAATAATCGATAACTGTATATTATCGATTATTTTCAGTTCAGCTTTGTCGTGAATAAACTCTACAGTCATTTTCAAGATCAAATTCAATTAAATTAGTAGTAGTATTATAAGTAGTAATATTTGATTTTGAAAATTCCGTGATACTCGAAATTATTTTAGACCAAGTTTTTATCCGCTTATTGTTTACTCGTATTTTCAGTTCAGCTTTGTCATTGCTGAACTTTACAGTACTTTAAATTGAAATTCAGTAAATGTTTTAAATTTAAAAAGTCTGGTAATGTTTACCTGTTTACAAAATGCTTTGTATATACTTCTTTTATTTTCGTTTACAAATGCGTATAATTAACTGATATATGTTAGATAAGTTTATATTGCATGAAGAATTTCCATGAAGATAATATTTGTTTATCACATAATCGTTAAAACATTTCCGTGCACGCAGTCCCTTTTCAAGGTAACGGTTTGTATACAATAACTTTTGTAATTCATTTTAAAAATTTATTTTAAATTAGTACAGAATTTTATATAAAGAAGCTTTTCCCCCCGGCTTCGGCCGCATGGGTCATATACCACGGTAAAAAGTATCCTATGTAATAAACCAAGCCATAAAGTATCTGAGTGCCAAATTTCATACAAATCCAATCAGTTATTTGGTATAAAGTAACAAACACACATGCATCCACGCAAAGTTTCACGTTTATAAAATTAATAAGATTTTACTTAGTAGTAGAAAAAATCATGATACAATGCATGATGTAACAAGATTTTTTCAAGTATATCAATCACGATCCATAACGATCTTGCTAGACAAACTTGAAGTAAAATAACCTTATCCTTATACAATTTCAATGCAAATACCCAATTTGTAACATAATCGATACAGTAATAAAAAAATGATTATTCCAATTCAATATGTATTTATTAATGAAGTAGATTTGTATCTTTTATGTATTAAAAATGAATTTAACCTAAAGCGTAAAGAGACTTCTTGCATGCATTTTTACATAATATCAATTCATATTTTCTACGGAATAAATTTACCAAAGTAGTTTTCACGGTCTCAATTATATATATTTTTTTTCCACGGCATTTTTGAGAAACGAATTCAATTGTCAAATCTTAGGAAATGGAAGAATTAGATGGATGTGACGACGCTTTCTATCGTTAAAATAATTGTAGAGAAGTCACAGTGATACTGAATATTGTGACTATGAAATGAAATGAAACGACGTATTTAATTTTACTAGTAACGCTTTTAATCTCATGAATAGCGTCAGATGGTAAAATCCAGGTGGTTTCTTGAATCACGTTCGCAAGCGCAAGTGCCAAGAGAAAGTATACGAAATATGCAAAACGTGCGCGACCGCCGACTCTAAAACGGACTGATTTTCAATGAAGCTACTTTGTGCAACTATTTTGTTTATATCATCAAAATTGTTATTTTAAAAAAATATCTTTTTTCTATGAATATTTTATATTACTAATCCGCTTATTGTTTATTTTCAGTTCAGAAGCAACTTTGTGTAACTATTTTGTTTATATCATCAAAATTGTTATTTTAAAAAATCATCTTTTTTTCTATGAATATTTTATTTCTTAAATCCTGTAAATTCTTACTTTATTATTTGTTGAAATTCTTAGTGGGACGGTTATGAAGCTAATCTATTTACAATTTTAAATAGATTTTTGATCTGCTGAAACATATAGTCCCATAAACATTGGTCGTTACTCTTACTTTCTTAACCATCTATTTATTTTTACTTATTTTATAGATGCAATAAAGTTACGCATAATAAATTGACAACAGGTATACTTCCGTCATAACAAACATAATATTTTATGTTCCAATGCACAACGTTATTAATCTTGTATAAGCTTTATGCATTCAGCCTTGTGGATATACGACAAAAATACGAGAAATCCTTGACATACGCAGATAAATTCTGATTAAGGTTAAGATGAACCAAAATAATTGGAGTACCTTCAAAAAAAACTGACTGCATTTAAGACATCGTAAATATTCAGTCACTGTACTACCGATACCTATAGAATTTCGCATTCCCAAAAGTTGGAAACACATGAAAAGCATCTAAATGTTACCACGGTCATATTATTTATGTGTTCAAGATACAGCAACTTTGAAATCATCAATCCTATCTCCTTTCACTTTCGATATGGTACCATATAAAAACGGCCGACCTTGAATGGCTTTAAAAACCTCAACGCCATAATCCCAAACGCCAAAAGCTGTGACCACTGACCGCTATAGAAAGTAAACAACTACGAATTCACTACGTGCGGCCTTGACGGCCATCTCCAGGTTATCCACGATCAAAATCCGACTTTAGCACACGACACACTGAGTCCAAATCGAAGAGATATCAGGTCGATCGTTAAAAATCATAGGTATGATTGCGGGGTTGGAAATGATGCCTTAGGTTCTTGCCTTTAAGTGTCACTTTGGTGTATTCGGTGTCGGTGGTCGGTCGTAGTTAAGTCAGGCGGTACCCCCACGTCTTGCAGTGAAAGTGAACGGTGACGCGTGGTACGCGGAAGCGTAGCGCGGTAGCTAAGGTGAAGGTATGATGTGACTATTTGCTTGCATGCTCGCCGTTGATTTATTGAATATTTAAACGTCTGCCAGACTCTGGGTGGGTGAAATGTGTATGTTCTTGTAAACATTTACTTTTCGTTTGTTTGTAACCTTCGGAAATGGATAAAAATTATCATACTTCAAATGAACATATAGGTTTTATTTGCATTGATATCAATTATGCAACTTTAGAGCAGATTAGAAATAAAATAAAAAAAAACATGACAGAATTGGATCAACGAATGAATCCGCCGTAAAATATATTATTTTGCCAATGAGGAAAAATAGTTCCGGAACAAAATTAATGGGTCTTGAAAGGTCAATATTAAAAAAAACACAGTGCATCACATTAAGGAATTGCCGCGAGGTCGAACGGTACTGGCGACGGCTGGTTGCTTCGATGCAAGTGGCGCCTCATCGCAACAATATGGGTGCTTACTAGGGTTGCCTACCGCATCATAAAATATATTTCGATCTTGCGTACTATGCATTGTTATTAGTATACAAATTGACTTTATTATAGTCCTTTAAACATCCGTGAAAGCAATAAACCGTGTTCTCAATAATTTACTATGAAAGTGTAAAAAATGCAAGTAATGCAAAAATAATACACGTCATAAAATGAATATGTAATTTTCGACCTATTTATTGTTTTGAAAAAAGTACTATTTTTTTGGAAAATACCATATTATTAAAACGAGAAAATATTACTGTTGACAACCCTATAGCTTGCGCAAACACGCTCCAAATCCGACACTCTCGGTTTCGGCAAGCCACGGTCACGGACACTTACTTATGCCGTTTTGTTTTCGTCCAAGTTTTGTTTCTTGTTCGCCAATTCACGGTCAACTGATAGAGTGGATCCGGAGTCGATAGAACCCAGTCATATTTTTTTGTTTGTTTTTGGCACAAGTCCATAAGGAATGGTTCGACCGGGTGTATCACTACCACATCTATACTTATTACTATTGCTATCAGAAAAAGTCGTATATTTACTTTTCAAAAAAGTGTTTTTAAATTTAACCAAAAATATTTTAGCTCCCTAAAAACTGCAGATATTAAAAATATTTTATTACTCGGTCAAAACTGTTCATCCCATACTCATATAACAGGGTATTTCAACTAATTACTAGGTATTTCAACTATACTAGAATTTAAATATATATTGTTTACTCCATCATTTATCATCACGAGAAATAATCATGATCATTCATCAACTGCAGACAATCGACATTGAATATCGAAGTGTTCAGAAATCCAAGACCCTCTGGGAAAAATAAACGAGTAAAAAAATCGATTGTAAAAAATCGATTTGGGGCATTCAGCCAGTCGTTATCGCGTGACATTTCTGAAGATTAACGCTTCAACTATCTTTAATATTCGCAACAGTTTCTTGTCACTGTGTGACGAACAAAGAGCTTAAGTAATCCACAGATTTATCGGTCCATTGGCTTTCGGTTATCATTTCTTTAATTTTGATCAAGGTTACTATTATAACAATAAGCTAGAATCGTTGTTTTGTTTAAGCCTATTAGGTAAGTACTACTGATGTAAGGGAAAAATGTATTCTTCATGTGGCAATATTATTTTCGTCAGAACAATTTAATTTTGAAATCTGGATAACCGGTCATAAAAGTAACGAATCTTTTTCGATATTTATGGAAGAACGCACAAATGTGTGGAACGCAGTAAATATTACATTGAAACATATGTTAGTATATTCTAAAAACCTCGTGAACGATTAAGTTGTATGCACAATGTTGATGTTCAGAATCGTTGGTGGAAATAGTAAAATGAATGTTTCATTTCCCCGAAAATGTCTCAACCAAGAATAATATGAACGAATGCTTTCTAAAAACATTTAATTACTTTTGTTGCCTTTCTTATCTGCGTGTCGAGTTTAGGGTAACCCGAGACAGCAGGTGTCGCGCATTACTTTACGCGACGTGATTCAGAGAATGACTAATTGGTTTGAGCTCCGTCGCGCTCAGCCGAGATTCTTTGTGAGGGGATATCAGCAAAAATCACTATCAGTTTTAATGATATTTCGGCCATTCCATTAGTGCATCAAAGAAAT
Source organism: Cecropterus dorantes dorantes (assembly GCA_018249915.1). Taxonomy (NCBI): domain Eukaryota; kingdom Metazoa; phylum Arthropoda; class Insecta; order Lepidoptera; family Hesperiidae; genus Cecropterus; species Cecropterus dorantes. Next base: position 2,546 of record DWLI01001793.1, on the reverse strand, counting down.
CTCGTTTAGAATACAAACAATTAGCGACCTTCAGAGCCTAGTCGCATTGTGCAATCGAGAAGAGGAAGGAAACTGACGCGGAAATTTCAGCCGTGCATAAAAATCCACGAAAAAACCGAGCCGGAATCGAACCGGCGACCTCGGGCTGATAATCCACAAGGTCGAGCCCTTTATCGCGCGATAGACCAACGAATAACGTGATAACGAACCAAAACCATATCTAGGCGCAAGGTCGCGGTCCTAAGTCAGTGGGTAAAGGTCAATGTTTCTGTTTTATGTTATTTTTTCCATGAGGTCTCAATTGACTTTGTATTTTGTCCGTGTACACCATTGGCATTGGCGGATTTGGCGGTCGCGTAAAAACTATTCCGATGACAATAAGCTGGTGGGCCTAAACAATTAACAATTGCCTAAACCACTAGTTTAGGTACACATTAGTGTAACTAAATGTCGCATTCGTAAATAGTTCGTACTATCTACAAATACGATATTAAGTTATATTTAAAAGTCCTGATAGTACGAGCAAAATATGACGTCACACGCCGTTATTCACGGGATGATGGCGTGTTAACTGCAAACAGCAAATACCTTTTTAATCAAATATCAACTAGCTGATTGCATAATCGATTTTATTTTTATTATAACTGTATCCCTGGGACATACGCGACCATCAATCCATTGAAGAGTAATTAAAGGAAGAGTATAAATGTTGTGAAGAAAAAACGCAATGAAACCCCAACAATACCATAGTGTAGGCTAACTTAATAACGCTAGATACGGATAGGTATACCAATTATAATGTACTACAGTATCATAAACATACTGTACGCTATCTGTTATCAATTCGTTGTAATTGTTTATTATCGTATGATTCTCACATAACCGCCGACAACATTTGGCGTGATTGTTGTCAGGATCAAGGTTTACTGATGTTGATCAAATGATTGTACCGATAAAATAATTATTATACGATTAAAATAATATAAAATAAAGGGTCAGTGAGATTCAAAGTCGTAAAACGAGTATGGTTCAACCGGGGAGGCCGCCACACCTATTTGGAGAAGAGTGTCAACCAGCTCATTTAATATGAACCGACTACTTCAGTCCTCGGGAATGGTAACGTATCTGTGGTTGACCTTAGATAGAACCTCTGGTCTTCATGAACTTGCTTACAGATGTCCATGGGCGGCAGTAACCACTTGTCATCAGATGGACTGCATGCTCATTTGCTACTTCAAAATTAGTTCAGGCTCAGCGATGAGTCAAAAGTATCATTTCGCTTTTAATGTACCTTTATATATATTTAAAGTATTACATGAAATATATAAACATTCTTAGTTCCACTGCGTCGTTTATTTAAAAAGCTTGTTATATCTATGATATAAACTTAGAACAGAAATATAATTTTGTCTTACAAATATTTATCTAGGATCGAACTCAGAACCATTTGTGTTCCTTGCACACAAACTGACTAAAGATTTCCAGTTCTATGATCTATCATATATTATCTATATCTATCTTATATTATTAATGAATAACCTTCGAAGCCATCAAACTATAAGTTGACGATTTCAATATTGAAGATGCTTTAAATGTTACCTTCAATAACTTTTTAGAGGCTGTCAATTCGTGTAAAAATTAATCATAGCCTTAAAATATAAAAAGATTAATGTCTCAAAAATTATAATAGTCGGTCAACAAGACTGTTTTACATGAGGTTGCAATTAACTGGCCACTTCCTTGTGTCCTCGTCCAGTGCACGCGTCGGCCGTAAATGGATTCCGTTTCACGAATTTCGTATAAAAAACAACAAAAATAAAATCAAAGCCATTGAGGAAATCGCCGTCAATGTTAATCGCGCTTAACTAAAAGCCACGAAATCTTAATTCTAGAACTATAAAAGTAACAAAATATGACTATACAAAGGTTAATCGCTCGACGGCAACTTCGCGTTACAATATTGACGTAATATTGAACCAAACAAGAAAGACAAAGCCTCGTAGAACATAACATTAACAATTTTCTTTCAAGTGTCTTAAGCGCTTCAGAGTAAAGCAGTTTATTCCCGCGGCTCCGCTCGTTTTAGCCACATTTACCTACCATGTCTTAGGGTGATGAGTATCCCAGGTCACAACCTAAGTGTGTCTAACCTAAGTTTCAGCGAAATAGTAGTATATTTTGTGTGAAAGAGTAACAAAAATACGGATATATGTATTTTCACAAAGTTTTATAATAATCCGTATAATAATAATCCTTTATAATAATCTGTTTTTATAATAGTCAGATATAAGATAAGAGGTAATATGTAATACAAACCATAGCCCTTCAAGAGAATTTACTGTGTTGTGACTGTGTTGTGTGGACACACAAAATGACGAGAACACCAACAAGCAGACGCAGAGCAGCAACTTAAATCAAATATTTCGTCATGATCGTAGAACAGTGACGGATGTGCTGTAATGACTTACAGCACATTTACCTACCATGTGTTAGGTTAGGTTAGGTTAGTTAACGTTTAAATCGTCATGATCGTAGAACAGTGACGG
>DWLI01001792.1:0-14557 GCA_018249915.1 Cecropterus dorantes dorantes | reverse complement strand
GGCAAAAGGAGTACAGGCCGCCCCCCGACCAGGTGGACTGATGACCTGAAGAAGACGGCGGGCTACCGCTGGATTCAAATGGCACAGGACCGGTTGGAGTGGCGCAGATTAGGGGAGGCCTATGTCCAGCAGTGGACTTTGCAGGGCTGATGGATGGATGAAGTTAATAAAGAATATTTTTTTGATTTTGGATTTAATAAATGTAATTACGATATAAAGATAAAGATAATATTTTAGTTATATACCTGTCTACATGTCTTATTAATATCGAACAAAAAATCACGTTTCTTGTATCGGAACCCCCGTCAAATATTATTTTGTTCTATTTTCAGTATATGTTGTTTTAGTAGCAACAGAAATACATCGTCAGTGAATATTTCAACTGTATAGCTATAACGGTTCATGTGATACAACCTGGAGACAGACAGACGAACAGACGAACAGACGTACAGACGGACAAACGGACAGACGAACATCGTCATGTTACTAATTGGATCCTATTTTTACCTTTTGAGTATATAACGAGGGTAGCCCCTTAAATATTAATCTATCAAACAGTCTCATAGTGCAAAAGTTAACACCCAATTGGCAGATTTAGTATTTACATTCTACGTATTTACAGAGCTCCATTGTATGTGTAAAGCCAGTGCTTTACACATACAATTGACAGTATATTAAACTTTTTACAGCCATAATATCCATGCACTTAACACACAAACTGCGAGTAATAGCCTATATTTCATAAGCTCCGATACTAAACGCGTGTAAATAATGATTTGTACGCTTTTCGCCTAGTGGGGCGATAGTAAAAAGCGTTTGGTGGCTGGCACACACGCCAATGGAGTCGCGCGCTGCCAAACTGCCTTTGCAACATACGATGTTTGTTGCTTCGAAAAACTAATAGCTCTCAATTATTTTTTACCTGCACCATGTATATAGATATATTAGTATATAGATTACCTAACTATCAGGTACCCAAATTGAAATACTCGACATCCACATAATATTCCTGGGATATTTTTAAACTCATCGCAACTAACATGGACTTTACTACAAACAATACGTACGTAAATGTATAATTATAAAAATAAATAATAACTGAATCAAATTGAATTAACAACGATTTATTGAGACAAAAGTCACCATTAAAAATTTAAAAGAATTTAAATTAAGTTACAAAATAATAGAAACTGACAGTCTAACGTGACACAGTTAGACCTTTTACAATAATTATACGCAGAAAGAGTGCCTTCGCTAGAAATGCTGCGAAAGCTGACCGGCAAGTGACCTGTTTTCTAAATGGACTTTCACAGTTGTAATTAAGTGTCTATTTGTAGGCGGCAAGACTTGCCGTCCACTATGACAAACAGTAAAAGCAATACACATATAACTATAGCGTTTGTGAGCTTTTGAATATTTATTACTTCTGTACAAGTGTTAATAAATTTACTATACGATGGTTGTTACTGTTATTGCTTAGAGGTTGGCACAAGCGCGAACCATGCCGCGTTCTGCCAAACTATCATTGCTACATATTTGTCTGTGAGCGCAAGAAATCCCAGAGGATGGCACACATAGTGTATAGAGTTTAATTACAAAAAGTGTACAGTTAATTTTCCTGCAAATTTTCATCATTTTGAAATAAATAATCTAAATGTCATAATTTATTAAAGTGTCATGAAAGAGATACGTTTTTTAAGGAATATGTGACGTTTTCATACTTAATACCGCTACCTAATATATTAAACAAAATACCAACGCAAAATAATAGATCATTTGTGCGAAAGTGGCGATTAACGGTCACTACATCATGAATGCTTACTAAACGCGTGCAAACTGATTTGTAGCAAGGCGATAGTAAAAACCGCGCGTGGCTGGCACGCCCGCCAGTGCCGTGCGCTGCCAAACCACCGGCTATATAGATAGGTACACACGCCAGTTGCTGTTATAAATTAAAAGGACGTCATTTTATCACGCTTATTTAATTTTTGAAAACGTTCCTGATAATTAAATCGTTTAACTGTTTCCGCGTTAAATCATAAAACACGATTAAACTTTACGTTTAATAAAAATAGTCTAAAAATAACGAACATCTCATTGGAATACTTTGTCTAGGTAAATTTGAATTTTACTAGTTTGAAATAACAAGCGAATAGAAAACATGGAGTTCCATGTTAGTTAACTACAAGGTATTATAGATACGTGTTAAATTTTAATAATTTCCGCAAATAACGTTTACAATGAAACAGGTTGTATACAAACAGGATCCCATTAATCGATAGAGTGAAAAGGTAATCTCATGACATTGTGGTTCAGAGTCCGGATTAATCTTCGGTTTTCCAAAAATGATATTCCATATATAAAATATAGGAATGTGTAACGTTTACTTTTTTTAACCTATACTATGCTTTCTACAACCTGTATTTTCAGAAAAAGGAGGAGAAATACCTTTAACTGACGTAATGTCTTTATATAATTAAATGTTGTACCGTACAAAGAATCTGTTGACTTGATAAATCCATCAATAACAAATCCATCGTTTTCTTCAATATTTAAATTTTAAATATCTTAATTTTAGCGTATGCTACTTACATATACATGATTCGATTTAGTCATCAGGAATGGAAAAGATTACTGGTTACAAATGATGACCATGACATGAGCATGACATGAATATATGCTCGTTAGCTACATCACTCTTATAACTAGCTACAGTACCCGTGTTTCGGTCCGGGACATAAATAAATTAAATGGTAAGATAAAAGTTTGTAAATACATGAAAAGTGATAAGGATAGATAGAAAACTTTATTTTAAACCTCGTATGTACCATCAAAAGTGAGCTATTTTTTAGCGATCTCCTTTATTTAAAATGGAAATATAAAAGTCTGAAAACAAAAGGTGTAATGACGTAACTAAAATATTCGCTATCTAAAAATAGTGCAAAATGTCGAAATCAAGTAGTAGCCTATAAATTGACTGTTATTATCCATACAAAATTTCATAAATATCGGACCAGCAGTTTTTGATTGAGTAACAAATAGACACATCTCATTTTTATATATAAGTATAGGTAGTATAGATAAACCTGCAATCAAGATTAAAATTTTCTTGCACTTGGAATCCGAATTGTATCTATATATGTATATAAATCACCATTCTCATACCGAATCAGCGCCGCGTCAAGCAGCTAACGCTCCTGGCTTAATTAACACGGCATCGCTAATCTCAGCGCACTTTAATCAAAACATTGCGAGGCAATTCGCCATTTAACGGTTGCTGTCAAATTAAATTTAAATGGAAACAATTTATAACTTTATTATGGCATACGGCCCCCGACCCTAAATCTCGGAGCGGACGTAAAATACTGCGAGAACGCTACGCGTATAATATCAAAAGCGGGGCTTGTATGAAATTGTGTTTTATTAACGGGTTATAAAGTCGAGCTGCGACATGTCGTTACCAACTTGTTACTCCCCGGTTACTCCCAGTTACTCCCAGCTACTCCAGCTACTTCAGGCGTCTGTGAGTCGGCATCCGCTTTTATTTCTCGAGCTAATTATATTTTCCGATCCGAACTGTGCTAAATTTTCTTTCAACGACCCCAATTATCCGCAGGCAGACAGTTATATTTTATTTTCTGAGCGAATTAAAATAACTACTTACTGTTACTGCCGCTGTTACATTCAGTCGCCGGTAGTAAAACATTTAAACTTTAAAATCCCCCACAAAACTACACTTTGTAAAAAGAAGTATGTTCTTATTCTTTCAGTTTAAAAAAGTATACAGAAATTATGTAAGTGTATAATAAAATGACAGTATTACATCCAAGACGGTCCTAACTAATTAAATCGAAAACGAGTGAAGTTTGCACACTTCGTTAAGCTAATTTAGTGATCCTTTTGTGTTGTTTTGTAATAAGTAACTTAATTAACTTGGCTAAGACTGCCGCCCATCGCTTCGTCGCACCACGGCGACGGATAACTAATTAACTAATCACACACACTGTCTAGTGAATAGTATATTTTATGACAGGAAAAAATATTATTGCAATATTATATTAGAGGCGGAAGCATAAATGAAAAAGTAATGAAAGAGTAGGGTAAAATGCAAGAACGTCTCACGAAGTAGGGGTTCCGTTATGTTACACCTCGCAACATGAATTACATTTGTTATGGTATTGATCTATATCTATATATACTAATATTATAAAGCAATAGAGTTTGTTTGGTTGAACGGGCTAATCTCAGGAACTACTGGTTCGAATTTGAAAATTCTTTTTGTATTGAATAGTTCATTTATTGAAAAAGGCTATAGGCTATATAAAATCACGCTATGTTTGTTTGTTTTTTTTACTTATTTAGTGAAACCCTGTAGCACACCTATATTATATAAAAAAATATTTACTCAGTACAATAAATGCGAGGACGAGTTTAACTTGACCAAACTTCGCTATTTATTGTTTACATGATTGTTCTCATTATAATTTATTAGGTTATTGCAGCTTCGCCCGCGTTGGTCAGGTCAGGGCAGACTCCAAAACTATGCACTAAACCGACATGTATTTAATTTTTTTTATGTTTTTGCGATGTAGAAATCGATTGTAATTTGTAGTATTATTATTTTTTTAATTTTTCACAAATAAAAATATTAATCTATATTCTATATAGGTGAATAATAAATTTATTTGTGGAAAAAATAAAACAACATATTATTGTATGTTGTTAACGTATATTATTTGGAAATTAAATATGAAAGTATAAAAAATGAGATGGAGATCTATAAAATTTTGGAATTTTGCTATTATACGTGAAATGAATGACAAAAACGAGATTTAGGTTTTGTTTATTAATTTTTTTATTGTTTTAATTATTAATTATAAGGTAATTGGCCTCGATAGGCATTTAATTTCAATATAAAACCAGAATATTATATTACATTTGGCTAATATTTTCAGGTGTTATCCAGTGAAAATTATTTTAAAAGTATATTGCAGAGAATCATCCACTTACAATATATATTAACTATATATAGAAATTCTTGCCTTACTTTTTCAGTAAATTGACATAGCTTGACTGGGTAATAAGGTCTGAAGCAAAAACTATTGCATAGTATGTCACAATAATACAGTGTCTTTTTAATTCCTTCTTGTTTTTACTTCTTATTTAAATTTAATTTCCTTTAAATTTGGTAAATCACTATTGAAAATCTTACTTCATGAAGCGTGTTGAACATAATAATATGTAATGAATACAATGTCTGAGCTAAACCTGTTCCACAACCTTCTAACTATTACGACGCCCTCTGTTTACCGCCGGTCGCCAATCTTTTGTTTACGCTTAATGGCTTAAATAAAACGGGTCAAATTCGTAAAACACAGCTCTGAAAAGGTTTTAAATTGGCCCCCAGGGTACGACAATTGGGAGCCCAACACGTTTGAGTTAGAGTATAAATTAGAACGACGTTACCTACAAACAATTGAACAGACCATTGTTAAAATAGTCCCCATATTGCCCTGTACCCTACTCACCTACTCTAAGGGCGTTTTCAAACTATACGATTTAAGTCGGACACAATGACTCGACACGAGAACGTGTAGAAGCAGCCGATGCACTTCCGTTAAATGCACGACTAGGTTAATTACGCAATGTTCCTGTAGTCTCAGAGTCTCACAGCTACGGCATCTCCTGCCTTTCGTGAGAGACGACTAAAAAGGGCCTTCCTGTGTTGCGGGCAATAATAATGCGTACTAGAATCGCGTATCCAGCGACACCGGAAAGCGACGTAGAAAGCAAGTAAGCCGCAAATCGACCTAAGCAAGGAGTGATTTGAGCGGAATTAATCTCCCGGGCACGCAGAGCACCGTAGTCACAGGACTCAGGTTAATTTCCGATGGAGATCCTGGAGTACTATACGTAGCGTTAAGGACAGTCACCGTTTTAGCGGGTAAAAATCTAATACGCACAAACACATATTTTTACAACCATAATACTTGGACAACCAACAATAATCCGACTCAAATCGTCAAATTTGAAAGCGCCCTTATTAACTACTCACGTACTCTAAGGGTATGTCATTATAACAGAACTATAAAAGATAACAGCTTCGTCAAGGCCGATTCCCTCTTAGCCGTTCATTTAATTTCCTGACCGAAACCCGGATGGCTACATCATTTTGTTTAAGTAGTAATTGAATTCTTTGAGAACGTTCTTTTTCACGGAAATGAATCTCGGCCCTGACCCCGTGGCCCGCTGAATTGAGAATTAAAAATGTTTACAAAAATTCAAAGTATAAGGTAACGCACTGTGTTGATTACAATATTTTTTCTGTGATGTTACAAAAGGCAAAATGAAGTAATACTTTCTTTCGATTGATGGTACCACCGCAATCTCTATTTCTGCTAAAGCACAACAGTATTAAGCGCTGTTGTAATATAGTTTGAGAGGCGTGGTAAATGAGATACATTTGTACGAAACGCTCCAACTCCTTAGGAGTTCTTGCGTCTGAAATCAATCTTTAGATAGAACTCTAATCCTTTTACGGGTGAATTATAAATGTACAAATGCGACAGAAAACTCGTTACATCAGGTGAACTGCATGCTCTTTTACTATGTACATAAGTATAATGTAAGAAATATAATCGTTTAACATGTACTTGTACGCTATTTCATAGAAGTGACAGGGTTATAAATGTATATTTTTTTTATCGGAAATATTGTGTTTTTGTTCTTTCATATATTTTTATACATAATAACTGTTTTCATACCTGTAAAAGTGCAGTATATAAGTATTCCACACTTTGCAGCTGAATTCCATTAAATATATCTAACATCTGTTTGCAATTCTCTTTCATAAACGTTCAACATGAACGAGCATTTATTTTCTAAATAAGCGAAAGTAACCTTGATAGCCACTATATGAAAACGTTATCTTATAATAATGACTCAAATGATCTGATAAAGTCTTCAGGTGGAACGTGATAAATGCATTTTATTGTTTCCACGTCTCGAATATGAACCGCGATTCGAAGACGTACGAACTGCTCATAAAACATTTTATATGCCACATTCACTTATTCCTACGTTTTATGAGAAATGTCACGATAAGCTAAGTTCGATTCCAGACATTTATCTCACTCCATTGACAATTATTCAAAGAATAGAAAAGCAATAAGGCCCCAGCGGTATCGGCGTACGTTTATTTCACATTTTCAATGTTCTTTCCGATATCTTAAGGCGATATCTTAATAAATCCCATAAAACTCCAATGTTTTAACCGCCCGAGCACCTGCTCCCGGTCGTATCGGGCTTTGAATGCAAAATTTGTCTTGTTTCTTTTTACCACTTAGTAGTATCGTCGATATGAATAGAATTCAAAGGAAAATCGTTTTGTCTAGTTCATACAATCGACAGATGCAAGTCAATTATTATTATTGCTTGGAACTTGAACAATGTTAATAGATGAGTACCAGGGAGCCCAATTACATTTTATTGGTAGCTACATTAAAAAATAACGTGAGTGAATGACTCATTCGTAGATGCCGAAGTATAATAAACTTGTTTATTATTCTCTCTGCAGCGTTAAGTACTTGTTTTTATTTTACCGGCTAAAGAAGGCTTAAGAGAACTTAAAGAGCTTATATTTTTTTCCATTCGACAAAAACGTTATACTTTGCGAATACCTTTGCCCTCCTTTTCATTGTTTTACAAAATATTTTATAATAAAAAAATTTGATGTCCTTCAAGATAATACAAGTTAAGGGTATATTCCACCTTTTTTATGTAAAGCCTTTTACGATGGAAATATATATATTTATATGACGTATAATATAGTGAAACATAAAATAATCCTTTCCGTAAAAATACTTCACAACAACAGATATTCATCAAATTAACGACTAATCGAATTTAAGTAAATAAAAAAATTATAGCACGAAATAAAAACCGACTTCTATACCGCAAAAAAGCAAAAAAAATATTTAAATGTAACATACATTTGTTTTTGGTTTCTTACATACACAGTACATAGGTCTGAATTCGACTCTCATATACTCGTAAGACATAAATTCAACAATGCCTTAACGTTTCCTTACATGTAAAAAATAAAAATTTTGCCTTAACTAGTCACCCATCTATCTTTCGTCCTCACACGACGACCTCGGAATTTATATATTTACTTTTATTGTTTTTACCTTTTAGTTGATGTCCACTCTCATTTCTAAAGAGTATAGGGCGTCCACCGCTGCGTTTCCAAGAAACGGATGGTTCTGGAACACCAGCCGCTGTGCATCGCAACTCCACGGCTCCTCCTTCAGGTGCACTGGCTTCGGAGCCATCGTCGTCCGCGATGTCTGGAGGTATCACTACTGATAGATATCCCATCTAAAAAATAATTTGAAATTAGATCTCAATAAAGAACCAGAAATTTGACCAGGTATCAGAATTTGCATTAATATTACATATCGTCGCTTATATAACAATATCGCGTAAGTGATATTTGGTAACTTTGAGGAGAGACAAAAAACTGTATATTTTGTTTTAAATTCTTCAGGCAAAATATATAGTTTTTGTCTGTCCTGAAAGGTTACTAAATATCACTTGCGCGGTATCGTAGCTGTATATTTTGTATCAAGTTCTTCAGACAAAATATACTGTTTTTTGTCGCACCTGAAAAGTTACCAAAAATCACTTATGCCGTATTTTTATATAAGTGACGATATGAAATTAAACCTAAAGTAAAAAAATGATAAACTTTAGGATATTAGATCGTATAAAATAAAATCGTATTGAATTTAATAAGATCCAATAAAATCCATCAAATGGAATGGTTGTCTAAGTAACGCAACAAAGTTTAAGAACAATTACCCACTTCCACAGTTACTACAGGTTACGGTTACTAACATATTTTAGTAAAGCAACTGGAAATTTACTGAACAATAAAAATGATTAGTGACCGAATTTGTATTGCGGTTGATTCCTAAGCTGAATAAAAAACAATCAAATCTTAATTCACTTATTCTCACTTAATTTTTGTTCGTTTTGGAAATTGAATTGGTAATAATTATGAAAACAAGGAAATAGGCGTAACTTTAGTTTGCCTGCTGCAAAACCATAGAATATGTACCATTTTCAAGTAGATACTTATCAATCAACTCTTAGAAGTTTACTGCTACATTAAGCATCTCATAGAAAAGAAACCCATACTTTACTGTACATATCTGTGAACATTTATTTCTTAGATTTAATTTTGTTAACGCTAAAACTATGATGTGATTTGTAGAGGTGATATTTGTTTTTGGTTTACGCACGACCAGCCTGACGTATGCAAAAAAAGATTTCGAATTTAATTTACTATAATGCCGAGATGCCATTAATATCCCCGACTCACCAGAACGTGGTGAAGATAAAGGAAACACAGTTATTACAGCGCAGTCGCGAGAAAATAGTCGTTTTCTCTCTTTAATATCGTTTAGTAAATGAACTCGTTTTCTACAAACATTAAGATATCTTTTCTATCGGCTATTGAGTTATTATTATCGCAGATATAATAGAATTAATGAGACGTTGCAGAAGTTTCTGGTAAATATTTACTGTTAGTTAGAACTGACAAAAGTTATGTCATTGTTGAATATAAGCGATTTGTAGAATTTTGTGCGCTTAACCTGAATTTGTAGTCAAATAAAAGTTATAGCATATTTGTAACTAAACTTCTATTCCAAAAGTTACCGATGAAAATTCCTAAACTAAAAATATATGTCTCCGTGTGTATTGAAATATCTATTTCTTAATTTTAACCTACGAATTAGCGTATATAATATATATTAAATAAAAAAATAAAGTTATAGACTGATACGTTGACAACCTCTCCTTTATATTCCTTATAACCTCTACCTTGAAATTTTATGCAAGAACCTGAATCCGTAATGCATATTTTACATGATTAGTTTAATTTTTAAACCATTAACGGCGACAATATGAATAAAGTACAAAACTCAAGTCGGTTAAGTGTTGGGTTAAATGTTACCGCCGAAAGAATTATTGAACAATTTATTTATTTTTTAAACCTCATTAATATATAAGTTAAGGAAAACTCATTTTTTTATAGTAACGAAGTAGCAAACGAGCATGCACCACGTAAGCGGTACTGGTATGGTAAGCGGCTACTGCCGCTCATAGATGTCCGTTAACCCTAGGCAAGATCAAAATCTCACCTAAGGTTAGCCACAGATGCGTTGCTACTCCTGAAGACTAAGATGGAATGCCTCGGAAAAGTATGTCTCCTTACCACACCCTTCAGAGCAGAACACAACAGCGCATAACACTGCTGTTATTAGGCAGAAAAAGGTGTGCAGTGGTGACATGTGGTGGTCATGTCATTTTCATCTCCATAAATATATGCTTATTTACTGCTTCTATGCAATAAAACAAAAACAATAATTAAAATAACCATATTCTGCCGCATTATAATTAGTTTTTTAATTTATTCACAGTTTTTAATTACTGCGACACAAATCGTAAAATTCTGTTCACTGTTACATACTTTGACGGCCGACATGCAATTAAAACAATTTAATTTATGCCATCATAACTGATGATATAACGTGTATTAAGGTTGATTATCAGGAATTTTTAAAACTATTTACATATTTTACATATAAGAAATATAATCCAATATTTTACGGGTCATTAATTATTACGCAGAAAGCAATAATTAGTCTAATGATAAATGTCTAATAACTTTGAAATTATTACAAAATTGTTTAATTACGGTAGTCTCATTTAAAATGCCTTGTAATAATCAATACGTTTGAAGATAAATTTTGTCAGTTTGTCTGTCACGTTAAACTAGTACTAACGGATTTCGATGGAAAATAATATTTCACAACCAATAGTAACTAATTTCAGGCGAGTTTTTCTTGATTTATAAGATGAATTTGTAATAAGACTAGATCGTTTTATAATAAACCTAGAAAATATTATAATGAAAGATGTGACAAAATTAAAAAAAACCTTATTGTCAGTCAGTATATAATGAAATTAAGAGAACATTGTCTATATGTCTTAAATTTATCACGGAATCTTTCCTGCAAACGAAAATACAGACTCAGTTTAAATAAGTTTAAACCTGTAATGTGACTGTATTGATTTTATAAAATAAGTTACTAGATGAAAAGGTTTTCGATCACATAGAATAGGTATTATCAATATTGAAGACAGAACAAGCGAGTCATAAGTTGGTAAAACTCGGTAAAATTTGTTGATCAAGTCAGCTGTTACCAAGATTAGGTCATATAGACTTAAATAAAAAAATAAATGAGATTCGATGCTGAGTGAAAAAGTAGCCCAACACGTAGATGTTTAAGGAGAGCGCAATTAAGATGCACCTAAGGAGACAGTCCAACGGATAGCTAAGATCCTTGTTTTACTAAAAGCGACTGACTTAAAGCGATATATTTGTAGTGATATAAATATGTAACAATATGCTCTGAAATCAAGCAATCAAAATTGTCCTTAACGGCTTCATCAATAACTTGCACATTAAAAAACTTAAAGAAGACTGCTACGCCCCGCGGTTTCAAGCGCTATATAAGAAATACACAAACAAATATAGTGTGATATTACATAGCCTATAGCCTCCTTCAAAAAATGGACTCATCAACACAAAAATATTTTTTATTCCAAATAGTAGTTCCTCAAATTTGCGCGTTCAACAACAAACTCTTCAGCTTCATAATATTACACAGTATATATAGGATAGTAAAGATAGTATTACCATAAAAAATAAAAACCCGACAAAACACAGCGCGGTTTAAGAAGAATGCAATTTCTTTTTATTATTAAACAAACAACAAACACAAACTATGTAATATTTATAATTACATTGTTTGTGTTTGTTGAAATTTTTTAATAAGTCTTAATATTAATTTAATATAAATTTTAATAAATTTTAATTTATCACATAAATATTGAATGTTCAGAAGGATTCGTGATCGCCCGAAGTCCACGAGTTTATAGCATATCGCTATCATCTCTTAGTATAACATTTTCGTAACAAAGAACAAATGACTTATCCTCAAACATTACGTATTCGGCTCAGCAGAACCAAGTTTGTTCGCGATTATAATGGTGACTCACTTAAAGAACCTTTAAAAACGCTACAAAACTGTTACTATGAATCGTTGAACCTACTTCAAGAATAATAAGTGTAGTTTAAAATCTCTGTAATTGTTGTCAAAAGCACAAGATTTATATTCGTTAGCGTCTACCATTTTGGAATTGTAATCATGTAACAGGATTTTTGAGTGACACAAAATATGACTCATGTCTGTGTTGCTTCATTTTCTAGGAATTTTGGATTTCCTTTGTCATAGTAAACCGACTTTTACGTTCGTTGAGATTGGTAAGACTTTACATATTGGCCGAAGCCTGGAACATTCTTCACCAGGATGATCCAATTTTATTGGTCATACATGACGATACAGCTATGTCAACGGATTTTTACGCATGGTGCAATCACCGTGTTTGTTTACGTAATGGGTAGCAGGTTCGATGCCTGATCAGCTATGTGATGATTTTAGATTTAAAATCTGAGTCTTAGTGTTTATAAGATGGCAAAAGGAACCCTAGTTTGAAACTATGAGTGTTGGCGAAAACGTCACTTTGGAATGATATGAAGAGTGAGCAGTGATAGCCTAATGGTTGAAACTCGGCCATTCAATTAAGCATCCAAGGTTCAAGTTCCAAGCACGCACTAGAGATTTTTCCAAAATTATATGCGTATGGGAAATTATTTATCCTCTCTACGGTGAAGGAAAACATCGTAAGGAAACCCACATACCTAAGAAATATTTTAAAAAAAGTTCTCAAAGGTGTGTAAATTCTACTACGTCCTAGGCGAGCTCGGTGGACTATGGCTATTGAGAGGAGACCCGTGCCCAGCAGTGGGACAATAATAGGTTGGCGGGATGACAAACAAACTTTCAATAATAAAGTGCAGAAAGTATTTTGGATTTGATACAAAATTAAAAGAAAAACTTATTGTGTTGGAGATTTACACATTCATACATTTTTGCACTTTCAAAAACGATTAATACAAAAATTCTGATATGTACAATTACCAAGTATATTATTAAGATCACGAATTGATATCTAGCTACTGAATGATAATTAGTTAAAAAATATTAAATTACCACATGTATTCCAATTATTTTCATTAGCATCAATACCAAAGTATCGATTTAAAGTCTCTTAAATTTTTATTACTCATAATCTTCACGAGCTTTTAACAAGAAATGACAAACCTTAATATTTCATTAGCAATTTGTCTTGAAACACACGCGTTGACATAACTCGTTATCAACCGACCACACCTATGCCTATAAAGGTAATTACAATAAAAAGTAATGAGATGCAAGTGGATAGGGTCATTTAAAAAGCAGTAAACAAAATTATTTCGACCCACGCCATCAATTAGTTCGGCTAGAATTAACTTGGATGCTCCCTCCGAGTTTGTTAAAACCTTGCACGCCAAGTAAATGTGAATAATTACGAATTTAATAATGCTTTGTTCCCGAGGAGTCGACGAGAAAATTCAGGTAATTCAATTGTTTAAGACTGTTTAATTCGAACGTCATGCCGTTTGCTTTCTAGAGCGCCATTTTGTTTTAGCCCGTCATTGTCTGTTTAGAAACCGTGTTGCGAAATGTTTATGAAGTTTTTTAATTTAATTTATTATGTTAAATGGGGACACTTTTAAAGAAAATAAGATGTACGAGGCAGACATTAGTTTTGAATTTGCTTTTACACAATCTTTTTATGTTACTTTGATGGTCAACAACGTCACTATAATTTTAAGGAATTAAAATATCTTCCTTATTAGCATATGGCTGTTTCGCATAAATAACAAGCGCACATAAAATGCTTATTTTGAGGTAAAAATTAAAAAAATGATAATATTTTTTTTTTTTACTTATAGTTTATTATCTATTAAAAATAAATAATAAAATGCCATTAACTGTTATGGAGTTATGACGCAAAGTTTTCAATTCTATAATAATACCTCGTCAAATAAAATAAAACTGTACCTTTAACTTTTTTTTAAATTTTAATTTTTACGGTTATTCATGCAAAGATCAATATATGTATTTATAGCATCATTATCATAATTGAATTGTTTTGCAATATCTACATACTAAATAAGCTCATTTGACATTCTTATTCTGACCTTAAAAAATATGTCTATTAAAGAACTACTTTTTAAAAGTTCCATTGGTAGGTTACATGATAGTAGTATTTTAAAATTTTATTAATTATTTTATTATAAACCTAGTTTTGAAAAATATCTGGCTGAAAAGATTTAAATGACGTATAGATTAAAAAGGAAAGTATTGATCGAAAAAACAAAATGGAGGATGTTAAAAAATTATAATTGTGCTTTCGACATAAAATTATAAAATATGCACGTGGAATAAATCTACTGATGAGAAGATGTTTCATTACACTACAAGAAGCGATAATGTAGACAAAAAATTCGCTCAGCGTTTAAGACAACGCCACGTAC
>DWLI01001791.1:0-14560 GCA_018249915.1 Cecropterus dorantes dorantes | reverse complement strand
AATGTTTATGCCTATTCGCTTTGGTAACGTAACTTTTGCAAGTAGTTATACTAAAGTTTGCTAAATATTAGTAAGAGAAAAATCATAGTTAGTGTTGCCTGTACTAAAACTGAGGATGTTAAGTAAAAATCAGTACGAAAAAATTGCCATCGATTTTTCTTAAATATTCTCAATACGAGCAAAATAGACTTTTGAGAAATGTAAGATAAGTAGGTATGTTTTTAAGATACCTACCTAAATGTATATGCATAGACACTTACAGCGACACCTAACTAGGCATATTACGAAAACGTGTACGTCATATATAGATTTTACGGTATAAGGCAACTATCGAAATTTTCATTTATCTTTTTTCACGAGCAGCAGTATATATTTCGATATTCATAAACAAACCAAAATTTAAAGGTTTTACTATACTTACTCAAAGTAATAGGTATCTAGTAATTATCCGTATAAATGTTAGTGGAAAAAGGAAAAAGAACGCAGTCGGCGCCGGTCGACGCAGCGTCGTCGGCTGAAAATATCCGACTAGCGTCACCGGGAAATAAGTGGGGTTTACATAGCGCTACAAGAAATAAGAACATGTTTATGTAAAAAAAAAATTACTAAAATAAATTGTGCAAAATGTGTCAAGATGCTTGCTTAATTTTAATTTGGATTTAGTAAAATAAAATTATTAAATTAATAAAGTTGGTTTATGACTCTGGATAGGGGTAGTGATATCAAGGATACGTTGGATAATAAGTATCTAATTCATAAATTGGGAAGGTATATATCGAAAAGTTAGTGTAACAAGTACCTAGGTAATAGAAACGGACTCACATATGCATTGGAAATAAAAGCGACTGTGTAACTGAATAGAAAATTGAGAGGTATAATAAATAAACAAGACTAATTATATTTTAAACTATAATAATTCTATTATTGTAAAAATATGAAAGGTCAAAGAATTCGTTCTTAAGTAGGTAAGAACTTAGTATAATAATCGTTATCTAAGGAGAAATAATTACATGACGTGTAAAAGTAGGTATCTAAGTACTATACCTTTTGCAATACCTGTACCTTTTTTGTGACGGGGGGGGGACCTTCTAAAGGTACACCGAAGCCTTTATGTGGCTTTTTACCTACTAAAACCCCCTCGGTGGCCTTCCTCAGATTTTTGCCTCGGCTTTAGTTGCCTTAAAGTTTAATAAATATTTTAAATTCTAGTAAAAAAATCCAATACATTATATTTTATGTTACTTTCATTCAGGAGAAGGTAGCCCAAAGCGGGTAACTCACTCAAAGTGAGCATCCGATCGCATTCTGTCAGTTGAAACGCTAGTGTCTATGTGTGCGTTTTCTGGCATTCAGAAAACACTCCTGAATTTCGTTTCTTTTCGATTCGGCATTGCAGTTGTAATTTTTTTGACAATGTGCAATACAAAAAGTAGAGCATTTACTGAAAAATCTAAATGTTTGGATCTTTTAATAAGTCAAAAACCTTTTTTATGAATCCTATTCTTTATAATAACGTATAATTTTAGTACTATCGAATTTTAAATGAATATATCAAGATATTTTTCTACATTTTTGAGATTATAAAACCTTATTAAAATAATAATGAGCTTTTGAAATGTAATATTGTAATGAGGTAGGTAACAGCTGTTTTGTCAATTTAATTGTCATAGACCTAAATTGTCGCTCCTTTTATAAGTACGATTAATAATTGTTTATTTTGCAAACTGGTTAACTAAAACTGTGATTTTATTATCACCGTAATTTCTTTGTTTCTTGATTGTTAGCCATTTTTTATATTTTAGTATAATTTGATTCATTTGTGGTGTTTACCCAGTTTGGTCAAACGGGCTAAATAGGTACATCAGGCCCCCTAGTAAGTAGTAAAGCGGGTTTTTAAAGTTGTTTTGATGAAATCTTTTATACCTACTAAGGATTTAGCAATCTACGTACCTTCACCACAAAATATTTTAATATAAATTTATTCTGTGAATTCTAAATAAATATTCTTACTTATTCTATACCTACGTTCAGTTTTTCAATTTAAACCTTAAGTCTCTACAGTGTATGTAGAGTTAAAAAGTTACAATAAACGTCTTTACACGACGCGGCAAAAGCTAACAGTGACAGAATCAGCTGTATTAAAAAGTCGGCCATTTTGTTTTCGTCCATGTAAGCCGTCCGTTCGCGCTCCTCCCGTCTCGGGGAGAGGGGAGCCGTACGGGTGACCTATTTTAGTGATACTCACTGTGTTTGACTTTAAACTCTATATCACCGTGATACGGTTGTCGGAACGGTTACGTTTAATACGGTTATGTGGTATACGGGCTGTTTATGTAGCCGAAACGGGCGCTTCATACACTGATGGCGTCACTGCCATCACTTTCATTATTATCGGGCGATTCACGACGTTTACCCGCCATTCGAAGGAATCTCGGTTCCGCTATTCAATTAAAATGTGGGCTGTAGTTATTTTTAGAGTAGGTACTAGCAATTTTGGTCGTTTTAAAAATATTAAGGTAGGTTACATTGGAGGTGTATTAAATTCGGAAGAGATATATATTTTTTAATTCAATTATTTAAGGTCCGATAGTTAATACATATTTAGTTATATAAGCTATAAGCTCGCGTTATTAGAAAAAAAAAATGTTACTCTTAAATTACTCAGTTATATGTACCTACCTATAAAGAACGGCTCTATGTATTTTATTGAATTTAGGACACGAGAATAACATATACCTACCTATAGGTCCTAAATTACATCTGATAGTAACCTGCTTTGCCTACAAAATATTTTTGTATCACGTAACGACTTACCAACGACCTATTTCATTAAAGGCTATAAACGGTGTCATAGTAAAGCACGATCAGGATCTGGCCTTAAAGAACGGTCGAATTAATCAGAAATAACTCTATTTCTTTGGTGTCGTGATTGCGCTCGGTCGTTAATTCAGCCCCAGGCTTTGACTTGCACGCAAATATATAACCGTAGCTAACTAATTTAGCTTAACCTTACTGAACCTACTTTAACATCTAGGTTTTATCAATTTTATGATGGAGTTTATGTCGATATTTTAAAAGCATCCTGATGACTCTGACAATTATTAAATTTAAGAATAAGTAATTGGGTTCTAAATTAGGTATATTTAAAATTATACACATTTTAATTGTTAAATTACATACGTGCCCATACTAAAAACAACAAGTTACTTTAAAATAAAAATCAGAATTTAGATAAGGACTGTTCAATCAGATAATAAATATGTAGCTATTAGTAGTATTTTTTTAATTTTGCCAGCCTCTTTAAGATTAGTATCAATATTAAGTACAAGCATTTGTTTCAAAATACCCACGTGTAATTAAGTTTAGAATTTTCATATAGCATTTAATACGCAATCTCTTCCTTGATAGTTTAGATAAAAAATACTTATATAAAATAATGGTATGTGTGCTTACAAGGACTAATTTATTACGTATTTACTTAGTTATATACCTACGTACAGACAGTTAAACATATAGGTATGTAAATGTAGTTATTCCACGCAGGACGTCCAGCTAGTGACCGCAATACGACCGAAATTCGGGTTCCAATTTACCTCCAAGCCTCCATGAATATACGAGAATGTACCTCCGCAGACCTCATTTTGGTTTTTGGCCAAACCTAAACAACCAGCCGGCTCTCGTAATTGCCCATCCTTATTAAATTTATACTAGATACAGTTAAAATTTCAGCTGTTTAATTACTCTACATTCTGGTTTCGCAAACTACGAGCGACAAAGGGTTTTTTGGACTTATTTTCTAAGTTAAGCTAAAGCTTAGTTTGAATTTAAATATTCTCCAAATTTAATTTATTTACCTGTCTACCTACCCGACTAAAATGTACTTAAGTAAGTATACGAACAAACTAATATTAAAGGAAACAAAATAAAAATATTCAAATACCCAATATTCATCCATAATAGAAATAACTATGAAACCAAAATACTACATTAACTTAATCCCTTCATCCTACAAACATGTGTTTATGCAGGAACGTGAGCTTTCATAGAAAAAATCTTGTGTCAATATCAAACACTGTAACAACGTATAAAAAATACACTGCGACGACACGAAAAAGACCGACCGTAGGGATGTATTGGCGTCCTTTTCTTACTAATGGCCTCTTAACCGTTGTTGAGACGTTCCGCGTTTTATGTTACGAGTGCGTCGTAAAATAAAAGTGCATCAGACCGGGCCTCCCGTTTGCATTGTCCGCGATTAAAATCCGACTAAATTTAGAACATAAGCATCTTCGAATTTTCCAAAGAAAACGGTCGACGTTTCAACTCGGCCGTGCAGCCAGGGTTCCTTTACGATTATTTAGTCGTAAAAATCAAAGTTATAGGCTATTTACACCCGTAACTGTATGTTAATCTTTGTTTTACGAGTGCGCGGTGGCTTATTATTTAATCGTTCATCATTTAACGCCTTAGTTTTATATACAGCTGGTTTTATAATCTAATTCACGGTATTTTTATGAGGAACGAGTTCTCTACAAATTTTATTAATTTTATTACGCATCAAATGGTCTAGTCAGTTGATGACTAAGGCGAGTTGTGTATTTATTGTGCAGATAAATGTAACTTTGGATAAAACGTTGTATTGAGAAATCTAAAGATCATTGCAATAAACAATTTGTTAACTTTAGGTGAATATTTTATTAGAGGTCGTGCAACATTGTTTCTATAACTCTTGTCGTGGAATCTTGCAACAAAGACATTAAGCACCGATGTCAGGATCGAAAACAATATTCTACACATCGTTCAGAGTCTTATAAATCTGTTGATTCTATCTGAACCAATAAGTCGTAACAAGAGAAAGTTTTCAATGAAACTTAGTCTCTGTTTATCGTTACAAAGGCTTTGTTTTTGATCGTAATACCTGTAGAGATATGTAAGTGGTTCGTACAGTGTCTTAAATGTCGTTGAATCAACTGCGCCGGCGCATGTGATTGCATTGCATTCGCCTTGTTATTACTCGGAACGAGTGAGTTATTTGTAACTATTCATAAGCTTTATTATCAGCTCCACTGTTATTGGTAAATGGAATGGAATTTTCAGATAACAATTTCTATAATTTAATGTTGCCATTTTTGGAATAAAACTGAAATTACTAGCATAATTATTTTATTGTGAGAAGTACCTATTTAACTGGTTTTCTTAATATTGTACCTATTATGCCTGTCAGGGTAAAGCATAGAGTACAACCTTTAACAATGATTTACAAACTTTAAAGAAGAAAGTTATTTACTTTCTTCTACCTAACTATACCCCAAAGCAATGTATATGTATATAGGTTAAATTAAAGATTAAATGTTTTAATAAGACTCGGGCTATATGTAGGTATACCTAGAAATTTGCAATACTGTAATTCAATTCAGGTATTTTGATGCTATTTCAAACACAAAGACAAAGAAACAAAGAAACAGAAAACAAATTAAAGGTAAAGAAGATAAGTAGGTACCTTAATACTATTATTACAGCAGCAGTCCAGCTGCGCTGCGGTACTTTTAATCTCTGTAAAACTGCTGCTGCTTTTGCAACTATTCAACTACCCTTATTCAATCGCACCAATTTAACATAGGTTAAAAAATTGTAACTTATGGTAATTTAGTAAATTTTGTTTGTTTTCTGCACGCGTAACATAACCAAAATGTTTTCTCAGGAAGTGAATTGTAAATTCATGATGAGAAATAAAGATCTTAAACCATATAAACAATATTACTTATCCTCAATTTTCCGGTACGCGGAAATTTAGTTTACTATACCTTAATTTACTACACCTACAAATTATATGTATAGTCGGATGTAGCTTACTTCGATCTAAGAGGGTACCTACTCTTTCTGATCAAGATAGCTATCTACACGCGAGCAAATCTAGTTTCCGTGTTGAAGTTCGCGCTTCGTTGCTTTATCGTCGCTTGTCGCCGATACATTCTTCGCCGAGGCGATAAATTTAGAACTTGGAAGTATTTCCAACCACCGCCAGAGTGTACTAAATGTTAGACTGGTACACTTTAGATAGATCCTATCTTATGTATATTTTGCCGTGTACTGGAGTATAAAAGGCGTTTCTTTATGTTTACCTTACTTATTTTGGAGTCATACAATCAAACAAGGATTTTCTGTGTTATGAGTAGATTTCATGAACACGTTTAAAAAAATATACGTACGATAAATATAAGTACAAACAACCCGACCTTTAAATACATTCCTAAGTATTTAAATTCCATATTTAGTCGAAATATGAAGTGAACTTGCTATGAATCGTAATGTAACAATGACAGATATAGGCCAACTTTTATATTGAACATGTGCGAATATGCCAGTTTCATCAGGCCAATAACTTTCATAATTCTTTGCACAAAACGCCTATCTACAGTTGTCGGTGGGCACACTCTACATAAAGTAATGACTTGAGAAGATGTAGAGTTATTCTTTCAAGTAAATAACGTCACTGCACAGGTATAGGGTATGCTTTATAGATACAAGCATTTCATATCAAGAACATTAATCTATGCATATATCCAGACACGGCTATATTGTCTTGGACATCTTGCCCTTCAAACCGGAACATCAGTGCAAGAACCACCGGCTGGCGCGCAGCCAAGAAAACCCAGGTGGAAAGGCACAGCATCAATAAATCCGTACACCGTGATACATAGGCGCGTAATAAGATACGATGATGTGGATATTAATGCAGGGAGTTGGGTGTATAATTTTAAAAATAAAAAATTCCACTGAATCGAAACACTGGTTATTTAAGGTCCGAAATAAATCGCCTTGTATTTCGGTCACGTCCGCTGTCGTGTCGTGACAGGGTGTACATCACGTTGAGATAAAAGCCCTTGGTATCGTTGCCCACTCACGATCGAGTAAAAAAACGAGCCTCTTAGCACTTAGCGGATGCGTCTGATTGAATGATATGCACCGCGGTGATTGGATTGTACCTACGCAGGACCTATTGCTTTTTTCATTTCTGTGCCCTGCCTTGTTAAGTAATATATGGGATTTACTTTGTATTGGATTGAGAGTCTTGCTATTGTGGTTCATGAAGAGTTTTTTTTTAATAAGTACTAGTAGTCGGCTAAGACTTTATCAATTTTTTCACAATTGGCATTTAATTCTAAATACATTATAACTACGCTACGTGAAATTAATTTTAAATGCATTTCATATATTTTAAGTCTATAAATACTACCTTCCTACTAAATTTTAAACAAAAATATAATGTTAAAATAGTGTCAAGCTAAACAGCCCTATAATGTGCCATTGGAATTCGTTGCACTTCACTTCTGTAAGAATGCATGTATGAATCAACTTTTTTTTTTCTAAAATAGTTTTTTAAGTTTATTGTAAAACATTATGGACTAGGTACTTATGTCTGAAATAAACTATTATTATTATTAAAATGTACAATTGCAGAAATAAAATAATTAAATGAAAAGCCTAGTGACGCTCCTTATACCTGTATGTATATAAACAGGTTGTATAGCACTTATAATGTAGGTACAGAAAATATCGATATATTAGTATTGTATACCGATAAATTCTATTTAAATTATTTTAATCATGTGGGTAGACAGGTGGGTATGTATAATTTATCAGAGCAAAAAATAATCATTAGCATATCCACTCTTAGCTACTTAAGAATTCCGTCTGCAACCTTCAGTTTAACCTACCGCCTAGTTTCTGGTATCACTACGCTTATGTCTATAGTTCAAATAATTTTATATTTATTCGAGAATGCTATGGAAACTGTTTGTGTTCAAATGTTATATAAGGCAAGTGTTATATATAATTTCATAGATTTTATCAATTAAGTAAAATATATCATCTATGCCGTAAAAAAAAACAAAATCACATTTAATATACACAATGATTATTCTTGTGTTGAGGATGCTATGGACATCCCAAAGTATGCATACAGGATGTCATTAGCATACTTAAAAATAAATGAAACCCAGAAGATATATTGAGTTAATCATTTAATTGTAGCTTGGTGTGAGTGTATTTGAAATCCGGAGTCCAACAGATAAAACCTGTATGGTAAACACTACTACCGTGTCCTTTAAATGTTGTATTGTGTAGGCAAATACATTATCCACACTCGAATAAATACTGCGTAGATCATCTATCTTCGGTCCGAGCAGCGCTATTATTCCTTGCGCGTTTAAATAGGTATCACCTAGAGAAAAAGGAGCTCGACAAACAAGAATAAGCTGGCAATAATTTATTCTACTGTGAGTTATGTGGTATTAAGTTTAGGTGGGCGTTGGGCCTGCTATCTGCGGACACGAGGTTGACTTACAACCGGCAAGATACCGCGACCGACTCTACCGATGCAAGGAACTCATTCTCTACCTTATGTCTCTATATATAAAGTGCAAAAGCTTCTTTGTTCTCTTGAGTTCGAAGTAATCTATGCGCAAGCGATTTCTTACTTTATTTCTATTACAGTTGGATGGTTTTAGATTCCAGGTGGAACTTTATGCCGGGCGACGTTGGAATGCAGCCATCTTGTCTTCTAACGTTTAGGTGATATACCTAGTTATAATTTTTACTATTTATAAAATTGGTATTTGCTAAGCTTCAAATTGATATGGTCTTCGGAATGTCGCCTTAAAATTAGTATGACGGAATAATGTATGCAGAGACTCTACGATTTTGTTTTCGTTTAAATAAATTATGAACAGATTTATATAATTAATAGCGTGTTTAAGAACACCTTTACACATTTCTGCATTGTTTGACATATTTTATGCACTTAAAGAGCACACAATCTACTAAATAAAATTTATGTTACCTAGTATTGAATTTTAAATTAGCTGTATACACTATTAAGCTCTAATGATTAATATTATTGTACAGGAAATTGCTTAGTATCTTTTAAGTGGCCATTACTATCCATTACATTATTCAAATAAGTTATTAGGTGTTCCCACTATCTACGTCTAGGAAATTATTGTTGTATTGCTACACTATTATTGTCTACAAACATTTATATAAGGTACAAGTAATTATTTTATCGTACTTACCCAATTCAAGGCGTTGCTAATTTAACACTCACACTTATTTTTTATGAGGACGTTTTATTTTGTCAAGGATAATCTTATCATTAACTGACACGGTCTAGATACTTATTCTAAGGCAAGTGCCCACTGGAAAGATTTTTTCGAGACTAAAATCTTCTCAACACACTGCCCCTATACAATAGCCTCAAAACGTATATTTAAGTTTAGTGAAATAAAACAAAGAACTACAACAAAACACTAGGCTTTTGTTCGGAGCCGCGTTCGCAGAAGATTGTTTTCGACGTCATAAAAAAATTAAAAAACCGTTTTTTGTTATAACGCATTAAAATAACCCTTACGGTCCCTAACAAAGAATTCAGTTGTTTTGAAATTTCAAATGGGTTAACTTGCGCAACGAAAATAATGTCCTTGAAAAAGGAAATGGCATAAAATTTCGTTTTTGAAAAGATTCAATACCTTTCTGTTGTGTTGCGAATATAATCGGAATCCCGCAATGTTTGCCCTTGTCCGAGCAATTTTATTGCACCGTAAACCACTAAAAAGTACCTCGGTAAGAATGTTACAAGGAAGAAAGGTGTTCTGCGCCATTAGGCCTGTTAAAAAACAAAGCGTTGAAAATAATTACACCTTAAGCGTTACTTAAAGAAAGTCTTTCTTCTATTGTTTGGGTACATTCGCTTTAATAGCGGTAATAATCGTTATGAGCGTTTTGTCACAAATATTTCTGCAGGTGAGTTATGGGCCGGGATTGTCATACAAAGAATAATATTTTTGGAGATAGTTTAATGTAGGTATCGCACTCAGTGTGAGAGTTTTGTTCGTTGTGTCTGCTTCAACCTTGCTATATTTTTGTAATAATGTAGACCACAATAGATATACAAACCATGTGTTGTTGTGAAATATATTGTATACAAATATCGTTGTAAGAAAGATATAGATATTAATACGTTGTTTGTTTATAAAATTGTTTTTAGCAAATATGTTTTCCATCATCGGTATCTACACATTAACAGGATTATTGTAAGTACAAATCGCCTTCTTATATCCACATTCAAAATCAGTGTTTTAAATGTCAGCATTCCAACTTTTGTACACCTTATCTAACTATATATTACTGTCATTATTTTTATATATGTATATTACAATTTTGTTTAAAATTGTAAAGACTCACTAGGTACATAAAATAGTAATTCATAAATTAGTTTGATACTTTCATAGTAGGGTATCAAAACTAATTCATAAACGCTATAAAGTAAAAATAGGCATAAAATTTACAATATTAAAATAAGTGTATAATATATAATTTATTTATCTCCACGCACCTAAATACATTTGCATATCTAGCAAAGCCACAAGCTGTCTAATGGGCGACAATGGGCACCACATTTCATAATTATCGCCTATTTTGACCGGCCGCTATCAGTAGCCGGGGGCTTTGCGATGTATGCGCGCTGATTTCGATGCTTTGTAATATCTTAGCTAAGTGGATTATGCTTTGTTGTACAAAAGGATGATATCATTGTATTTATGCACATAATGGTATTTTAGTTAAGGTTCTGTAGAACACAGTGTACTTGTAAAAATGCAATAAGATTTGGCTTTAAGCTGAGCGTTAAAATTGGCTCATTATTTTAGATTAATAGAATAACACTTTATGAGCTTACGGCTCTGTTAAGTGGGTAACATAAAAACGAACTAGAAGTAAACTGTACATTCATAGTTTAGAGAGGTTTCATGGTCGGGAATCGAACCCGAAAACTGCTGCATTTTAACCTTCGAGTAGCATAGGACACGATACATTATGCAGGTTTGCAAAAAAACCTATATAATATGTAGGTACCATTTAGGCGATACATTACCAATTAAATTATGGATGGATGTATTGTATTTTGCGTGAAGTGTTTTTTTAAATTTCTTGAACGATATACTTACATTTTACCAATAATACGTTATATCTTGTAGGACCAGAGTGTTTTTCGCCTTTTTCTTATATTGCTTTATAATGATACCTCAAACCAACCAAGTGACCAAGTGTCTTTTCATTGACTTGTAACAAAAACTTAAACATTTCATTATCAACGGCGTTGAATGTGGCTACGATAGCAAGAAGTACAGCGAACCATCATTATCACGCGTTTGTTCGACGTATCGGGATCACAATACAGTTGCCAAATGCGATGGGACTTACGATCGCGTCACTTTTAATGTGTCCTTTATGAGGGCACTAATCGAGCCTAATAGCCCCCCTTTAATGAAATACGATCTCGATCCTATAAGCCCTGTAGGATCATTCATGCTTCCGTATTCCGTATTAACACTTGTTACATATTTATGAGCGATGCTACGTCGTAGTTTGCTTTAGTATATGCTATAGACTATATGTATCTGGGTACTTAAATCCAAAATATTTGAAGCTGTAGGTTATTATTAAGGCTATTTATTATCTTAAGAAGACTTAATCACTCGAGTAACTAATAATAGGTACGTAATAGTTTACAAAATAATGATCTACTGATTTATTAATAATTTAACAATTGAAAAAAAAAAACATAAAAACAAGAAACTATCAAATCCACCTGAAAACTCTAAGTGCGTGCGCTCTACATCATCGCCCATAGTTGTCATAACCCGAAACATTATGGCCAACCTCAAAGCTCAATTACTTCGGTTATAAAAGAACGTTTAAAAACAAAATAATCGTTATCTCTTGATGCGCTATTATTTTGATAAAAGTCTGTAAAGAAGTAATAGAGTTCTATATGTGATAACATAATTAATCACCAATTAAGTTACGGATAAGTAAATAAAAACTTTCTTTATAGACCGTTCCTTCCGTGTTTAATATGACATTATTAGGTATACTTTAGGTAATCTATTCTAATGAGAAAAGATTACTTTGAAATGTCAAAGCATCCACTCTGTCTCCATTGTTCCTTTTATTTACATACGATAGCCCTGTAAAATCCTCCCATGCGTAAGTCAACTTCATACTAACATGAAAAGCGGACTATCTTCACCTAATAGCATACAATAGGTTATAAACAACAAAAGCAGTTTACAATGAACGCAAATATTATCTAAGGACATTTCCTAGAAAATCACATTTCAGTTTATTGAAGACGATGTGAAGATTAAATTGGTATAGTGAAAATTGAGAAATACACTCTTCTTAAATTCTGTTTTTTTTTATTTTTTACTATTATCTTGTGCTTCGCGGGAATTAATCTGAAAATCACAGACCTAGATATATGTATCTTATAAATTTACTAATAAATCTAATTTTGAAAATCTTGCGACAAACTTTTACTACATATAAAATTATACATGATATAACATTGTACAATGCAACAAAATTATGGGTTTGACTGCTATATCCATTTCTTTATTTACAGTACAAAGAAACAAAAGTTAGTTTTTTAATATTTGTTTATTTTATTTATTTGTTTTTTTTTGAACTAGCTTCATACATTTTAATTAATTATTAATTTATGAAGTGCCTGTAGTTACAAAGCTACCTTGGGCTTTTTTAACGCGAAGAACTAATAGTTTAACCCCAATAAAAATAATTAGGTTCAAAGATTTGGGAATCTTGATATTATTTATAGGCTTTTTATTTGCATATTACGTTGCTAATATATTTTACGTCAATAAATAAAATATGAATTTTTATTTTAATTTTCTTCATACATAACTGCATACTTTATATTGGGTCGGTAGCTAGTGAAAATTCTTAAAACGTGCGCAATCGTAGAAATATTTGCGTTTTGGTTTAATTTCAAGTCCGGACGTAGATCCAAAGTCCATTAATGAGTAGGTCAACACTTCGAATATAAAAAGTTTGCAACCACACTGTGTTTGCTAACGTAGGGCCTGCGCTCGTGAAATGTAACTATAGTTGAGTGTCGCCCGGGACGGCTCATTACACTTAATAGAAGGGCCATTCGCGGACGAACGCTTAGGCCTGATGGGACCGTTTGAAATATAGTCGAGATCTAATAGAGTGTTACTAGCCAAACTATTCACTGTATGTACTTACAAATATATGAAATACATATATTTCTAAGTACATACAGTGAATAGTTAAATGAAAATGTATTTACATGTAGGTATTCAAACGTTTACAGCCCAAAATTATATTATCCTTCTATGGAAAAGAAAATAAACCGAACATAGCTATAGCCTCTACTACCTATTTATTCGAGGCTAGAGCTTTGCTAGG
This sequence comes from Cecropterus dorantes dorantes, assembly GCA_018249915.1. Taxonomy (NCBI): domain Eukaryota; kingdom Metazoa; phylum Arthropoda; class Insecta; order Lepidoptera; family Hesperiidae; genus Cecropterus; species Cecropterus dorantes. Next base: position 1,270 of record DWLI01001791.1, on the reverse strand, counting down.
TTGTTTGTTATTATTATATTAATTACGGAAGAAAACATGAGAGTTCTTTATAAGTTAAAGTATTATGATGTTACACGGTGTGTATTCTCACTCTGAGACTGTCATCCTATTTTTAGTAATCGGAATACTATAAAGCAGCGATCGGCAACCTTTTTGCCAACAAAGGCTTCGTAGTAACTATATTATGTTAGCAGGCTGCATTCGGAAGTTCCTGAAATATGTCGGTAAAAAAAACGTTGGCAAGATTTGATGACGAAACAAAAAACAGTCCAAAAAATCTTTGAAAGCGAAAAAGACTCGTCGAACCGCTGCCATAAAGGTTTAGTGATGTTAGAGTCAAATTTTATTTTTTACACCTTAACAAAATACGCGTTATTCCAGAGTAGTTTTAACAATTTTCTTTGTGTTAGTAGGAAAGTTTAAAATATTAAACAGGAGCTACTTACAGTAAATAATAACAATGCTCCTTGAAACGGTCTTATGTATGGAAAACAATTTCTCGCTTACTTTGCTCTAAGCGGCAAGGGAAATATGCAGGCATAATAGATAAGGCTTTGCTGGAAGTCGTCTTAACAGCTTTTGTTCCGAGGAAATACACACTTTTCATACAAACGTAGAAGGATACATCGGAATACTACCTGTAAGCTGTCGTATATAACGGCGATAATTGCTTGCATTGCGTTATTAAGGTGAGGGAAAGAGGTGAAATTGATCCCTTTTAGTACAATTTATAATAATTTATAAGATGAAGCTTTAAGATGGGCCCGCGTGGCCCCTTTCAAGTTAATATAACGTTATGTTTAGGTACCCGCATCAATATGAAGGGAACCGATCCTTTATGTTCTTAAATTTATAATGATCGCACTCTATGGAGTATTAATGTCTGTGATAGCACTTGTGTCTCAAATATCACCAATATAGAGTAACTTACACCTATTGGAATGGGTCTTTTGTTACTACTTTAACATATTATTATAGAATGTTATATTATACAATTTGTTAGGTTTGATCACGGCTTATTTTGGTAATAGATACTTACTGTTATGTTGGTCCTAAATATTGAGTAACGTTTACAATGATACCTATAAATCTTCTGTATCTCCTTATAAAAATAGATATAGGTATCTAACATATTTCGTCGAATATATGTTTTGCGTATTATATGTAAGTATTATTAATCGTCTTTTTGGGAGAGATGTAGCTGTCGGTTATTTTTTTTTGATATATAATAAGCTCGAAATAGCCAACGAGCATGCAGTCCACCTGATGG